>JAYMTI010000193.1:0-11815 GCA_036897505.1 Pelargonium transvaalense | reverse complement strand
CCAATAAGAATCTTAACAATAAATCTCACTACAAGAAAAATCCTAATTTGCTAGGGAATTCCCTAGCAAAACACGTTTTGCTAGGCATTTTGCTAGGGAATTCCCTAGCACAACCAAACTGCCAATTGCAAAATAAGTTCACTGAATTTAACAAATACAACACACACTACTCTTCTACTGTCCACCTTAAATAAGTTCACTGATTTTAACCAAGATTTTACAAAACAAAAAAAAAAGATCAACCACAAATTGTCCATGTAGATATATCCATACCTGAGAGTTAAATATATGCACCTCATTTTCATGTGCAAAAATAAACCACAAATTATCCATGTGGATAAAAGTACTGTATGAACATGATGATTCAAAAGATTGCATATGTAATAGTAATATACAGAAGATAAAGAAATATAAAGAGTTCATGACGAGAACATCACAGCCAAGTTTTCACACAACTTCCTTTCAACAATGCAGTATTACACAGGTCAAACAGATTTTGCATCAAGACGTCGTGTATCATTAATTTTTTAGATTATTCCATCCATAGATATAGGATATTACACATACAAGTACCCAATTTGAACCAATACCCAATTTTATACTTTATTAGGGGTTATGCAGTGGGATTCAAAAAAGGTAACTTTAAGTCATTCCTTACTTTAAATTTGTCCCAGTCATAAGTCCTAATAGCTCAATAATTTCTTTTGATAATGAAAACCAAAATGGTAAAGCAGCTAGATGCTTACCTTCGGCTACCAAATGAAAAATTTACATCAGGCTTCGCAATGCAACATGTAGCATAACTCCCACCAATTTCAATAGATGTTGGCTTCTTAAAGGTGAAGTCAACTTTGTCTGCACCAATGTCTCTAATAAAACCTGGTGCCCAATCTGTTGTAACCTACCAATTGTTCAGATACACAATTTATTGACTTAGTGAAAAAGGACAAAACCCGCCTCGTATGACTGAAGAAAACATGAATAGATTTTTTTCGAATAAAATTTCATATAGTTTCCAATGTCCGAATTAAAAAAACTACAGATTCTTGTGAAATGCATGAACGAGAAAGAATTAGTGTTTGACAGATTAAATTCTACCTGAATCTACAAATTTGATGCAACCAAGTACAGATTTTGACTTTACTACCTGCATACTACAATACCAAATGTAATTGCAATTCTTAAAATAAAGTTAAAACAAATCGAAAGCTTGTAATTCTAACTAGAATTGAATTCATTTCAAAGACTCAAATCAACATTTAAAATTAAACTAAAATCTGACCTACATTTACTATAGAAATCAAATAATTGATAACTTGGAGACTTCCATAATGATGGGAGCAAGTCTAATCAGTGATGCATAATCAGTCTAAATAAAACAAGGTAGGTGAATCGACAAAGCAAGCAAGAAACGCATGAAACAATCCTGAATTCATATAACAAATTGCAGTATTGCCCACACACGCACAAAACCTTGTACCAAAGTAATGGTGGAAAATAATAAGGTGTACATAAGTAGAAGCTACAATGCAGCTATCAAACTTGTGTATAACATCATCAAACTATTTACCTTGTTCTGTTATTGCTCAATTTGTTCCATCACAAATACTAAATATAATACACTGCAAAAGAAAATGAATCATGCAAATTAAACTCTACTTATATCTAATATCTATACAGTTAGACGTCAATAAACAAAATGAACCACAGAACTCACTTCTTATCATCCCCACCCACTAAAGCGGCTCATATAAGTAAGAAGAGCCTCCAACACCTGTGAACATTAATTAATGGCTTCAATAATACAAATATACTACATGAAAGAGTAAGAAAAAACACTACATTAAAGGCAAGTGCATCCCTAGATCTTGCACAAGTAAAGAAACAAAAAAAGAATCATAAACATACAAAGCTTCAATGGATGCAAGTTTTAGGCATATGTAAAATGAGTAGATGCAGACTAATAACAATAAAAAATAAGCCTATATGAAAGAATTCATATACTGAATAATGTCACTTCTCTGTGCAGGAAAATAATTTGGTTGGGTGATTTAAATTACTGTCTTAACTTGTCATATGAGAAAGCACGAGAACTTATCTCCAAAAAAGAGTGGTCTAAGTTGCTTGAAAAGGACCAGGTACGCTAGCATTCTTTTCCTGTAGTTCAGGTCATAATTCACCAATGTTAACATTTATATTTGTTTAATCTGCCAATTGATGTGCATTGTATAATGAAGTGTACACAACCATGTTCATATCTTGTCATTACAGATCTCTAGCCAACAACATTTTTGACAATTATAGCCCATCAATGCATATTGTGAATATGAATTATATGGAAGCTTTCAATGGATTCATATTATTTCCATGCACTTTTTTGCTCATCGAAATCAAGTTTATAGGATAAACTACACATTGACATTTTATTCTGACAGCTTGTACGAGAGCTGAGGAATTGCAATATTCTATTCCTCCCTAAATCCCAAAAATGCTACGCCTAGATTATACTATATTATACTACATAGAAACCTGATTGAGAATCAAATGATAGTTATATACTACGAAGTATAAAAGTTTGAAGCTGAAAGAGGTGAGAAATTTACAAGTGTCCGACACCCGAACCCTAGAAACCTGAGGCTAGGGCAAGATTCTATTAACATCGTCTTCTCTTTCCTTCGATATGGCCTCACTCTCAGCTTCTCCGGTGCTCGAGCTTCCCGGAAAGGCATTCCTCGACGGGGGCGGTTCTATTGCGGTGGCTGAACGACAACAAGCACAACCAACAAAATTAATAAAAAATCAGACAAACAGAGAAAGAGGGGGGAGAGAGAAAGAGAGCGGAAAGAGCGAGAGAGAGCAGAGGATTGTGGTATCTTACCAGGAAAATTCGAAACCCTAGCGCGACAACGTAGCTGCGAGAGAGTGATGAATACGCAGAAGGAGAATCGACGAGCACTTCGCTGCAGAGAAGGTCAGAGCGAGAGGTGAGAGTGTTTCTGTTGTGGAGAAAGAGAGAGAAGAAAAGAGTTTTGGTAAAGTTAAATTAGTTTGTTAGGGATTTTGAGAGGGAAAGTCTAACAAAATTAAACCTAATTTTTGCTGGGGACTTATTTTTGCTAGATAAACCCTAACAAAAATAAATCTAATTTTTAGTTTAGCATATTTTCTAGGCAAAGCCTAGCAAAAATTGGCCTAGCAAAATAATTGCTAGGGAAGCCTAGCAAAATTCCCTAGCAAAATTATGGCGGGAGTTAAAAAAATAATTCCCTCCAATTTTTATTTATTGAAGCCTAGCAAAAACAAATCCTTAGCAAAATTAATATTTGCTAGGGAAAAAGGAGTGTCTAGCAAAAGTGCCTAGAAAATCAAGCTTTTTCTTGTAGTGATTATACAACGCTACATTACACTATTCTACATGCAGCTACCCTTAATTGCAATACTAAATTAGGCATACATTTATTGATCCTTTATGAACCTTTCACAAATAGTCATTGCTTCAAAGAGTTTCAACATTATTGCACATTTGTTTCACCGTGTGTGTTTGTGTCATCCTTGCAATTCGGGTCATTCTCAATACTAAAGGTAGTTATGCTCAAAATCAACAATAACTACATGCTTCACTCTATAGGTTGAGGTAGGGTTCTCTTATTCAATAATCTAGAGGTCGTTAGTCATCATGATCAAAAGATCTTAATTAGGCTTGTAATGTTAGGTTACGGTTAAGTTGTGGAAAGAATTTTTAACGAAACTCATGTACACCTATAGTAAACTCAATGATCACCAAGCTCACATCATACAACCTAATAATTTATTTCATTTCCTTGATTTTAATATTCGGCCCCTACTCCATTTTAATTGATAATTAGGGGCCGTGATCTTACTTTCTCTCTTTTTTTTTCTTTGGACCTCACAACTTTTCATGTATATACTCATGTTGCTTTTATGGATTTTTGTCCAATATTTTGTTTTATTTTTTTTAGGTCACGGTTTCTTCCAAACTTTCTAGACCATCAAAGTAGAGAACCGCATCATTTTCAATATTCACAGTTTCCAATTCCAATCCAATATATTCTATACTAACCTTTCTCTTGTAACATTCATCTTTTTCAAGATAAATGTTGAGTTCACTATAAGCATAAAGGGTTCAAATAATATGTAAGCCATAAAACAAAAAGGGCACATAAGATTGTAATAAGGGTGATCAAAGAATAGGCTGAGGCTTAAAGGGCTGACTAGCATTAAACATACTAGGTAGGAATAATGTGGCTCAAAAGATCTAAAAATGGCCTTAATCACATCCTTCTAACTAAGTCATCTTAGTCATTTCGCCTCAAAGATCAACGTACTTAATTATAGAGATCACAATTGCAAAGTCTCTCCTAAACATGTTGCTACCCCTAATACCAAATAAACCGACGGGTGTTTTGTGCAAGAAAACTATCATACAAACATGTTGAAACAATGAAACTCAAATCCACAACTCCTAAAATTCACGTCCTTAGGTTCAATTAAATCAAGTAACATTAAATATCATCGATAATTATGAAAAACAACAAACAAATCCAGCTATTAGAGCACAAATTCAGCATGCCTAAATATCCATAATTACCTAACAAAGAAGGAAACATATAATGCAAGTGAAAAAAATTCGAATTTTTTTTAAAAAAAACTAATAAATATATGCAATTTAAATGGAATGTCCCCTCAATTTTAAAACTAATCATTTCCCTCAATGATGAAACTAAAATTTTGAATGCTAACTGATGCGCTTGTTTGAACCAATCAAAGCAAATTCATTAGGATTGTCTTTATCATCTTGCACATGTGCTAAGAATATCATCCTGAATGTGAAATTCTCTAAGCCGCAATTATCTTTCCCAATGTCGCTAGCCAAATTTGCTTCCAATGTCAACGTTCGTCGGTCATGTCCATCAAATTTGTGACCTGCCAAGGTAATCACACCAAAGAACGAATTACCCGGTGTGTTTTCGAGACTCCGCTTTAGGCGTGGGAGTAAGATCTCGGCCAGAATACACGAAGCTCCTAAGAGCATTTTAGATATATAAAGCTAGAGATATAAGTGAAATTACGAGAATAAAGATCCCCTCCCCTTACTAGGAGGGGCCCATAGCAATAGAGAACTATTTACTAATGTATTCAAGGTGGATTGGTATGTAAGATTCAACTCATGATATAACTCTCTAAATTGGTCATTTTTTTGTGATGTCATGGTTCTAACATCTCTCTATCATTCCCTTGAATCTTTCCCAAGCTTCATGGAATTTCCCCACAAACTGTGTGAAATCTATGATAGCCCAGGTCATCTTCTTCCTATCAACCCATGTAGTGTTCTTATTCATGAACTTCTGCACAAATATCCCCCATGTAGGGATTGCATTTAGGGGCAGGGAATGGTACTAGTCTAACTCCTTTTGGAAGATAATGTAATAGAAAAGATTACAGACTACGGTTTCCTGATTCATCTATGAGTTTTTCAATGTCTCTATAATCCTCATGTATCTGGTTAGGTGACCGATTGAGTCCTCACTTTCTCCTTCTTTGAACTGTTAAACTATTCCTATAATCGTGATCATCAGACTTCAATTAAAAGTTTGTATCCTACTGAACAACTTTGGGAGTCCAATCCCCAAACACATGCTCACCAGGTATCCTTGTAACATCCCACATATCCATTTACGCGAGATTTGTTTTTACAACATGGAATGAGGTAATCGATGTTGTTGTCTGCTTGTTGCTACTACCACAATAAAAATTGATGCTCCTAATATGTAACTTGAAACAGTTGCACACCAGTTCCAGAGTCAAATAATAGGGTTTTCACCTTCCCATTATTTCTCATCTCCTCATGTGGGAGATATGTACTACTTTCCAGGCCCGTTCTAATAGATTAAACCACAAAATAATTCTCATCAACATATTACCGAGTCACTGACAACGATGCCAAAACCTTGACAATTCCCCGACAAGTATATCGATGTGGTTTGAATAATAATAATAATAGGACTGTGAAGTCCAAATATCGATACTTATGGACTTGATAGTTAATACATGAATTTTCAATAAAATAATATAATCCTACTAAAATTGTAAATCAATTCTTTAAAAAGAGTTTTTGTCATAATCAAGCGATAATCAAGAGCATTAATAAAAACACACAAATTTCACAGAAAAAGTAATCAAAAGATAGATCAGGATATGAACTGATGCATAATGGATACACTGCTGGCATAAATGAATCAATGATATTCTTGTAATTATTGTTACCCAGTCTACAAATACACTTGGGTATCACTGTAAGATGTTACCAAGGCTTAGGATGAATACATTATTGCACAATGATTGACATAATTGTCTCTCTAAACATATTACTGACGAAGAGCTCGCTTACACTCTATGATTTCAGCTCATTGACAAAGTAATACAAGGCACAGAGGGGAGCAAGGAATAAAAAATCACTCAAATGAGCAAAGCAGTTCTTTTCACAGCAGTGAAAATTCAACTCGCCGCTGCACCTTTCGAGTTAACGCAGAGTCAGCCCGTGATGTTAGCAAGCTTTGCTACAACACCTGTTATTAACTCAATGTTTTCTCAAAATAAGGGCACAAACATTTACATCCGATTTTACACAACCATTTTCACGATTTTTCGGTGAGTTTTAAAAAAAAAACTATTGGAGACGCAAGAAAAATGAAGAACCAACACGAATCTCGAATTGAAAACCCAATTTTTTCCTTAAATCATTGATCATTGTAGTATTGATTCTTCTCTTTACTTGTATTGGGTATTGATCGAACAAATTTTTCCAAGCCAAAAATCTGGTTGATACGATGTCGTCTTGGTTGTCTTCTTGTCCAATGTTCAAAGGTCTGCTGACACGGTATTGACCGTTTGACTTGGGTGATCCCGGGTCAGGCTGGGTATGGATAGTCCAGGTCTGGGTGCAGGCTAGGCAATCTAGTTCCAGGCTAAGATAAGCAATCCAGGTCCAGGCTGAGTCTTCCCGCGAGGTAGCAGTGCTAGGCTTCTATCCGGTCTTGACCTTTAGTCTGCGCAGGTAGCACACCGTTAGGCAGAACCCCAGTTTTGTGCCCGGGGGACTGCCTTCAGCGTGAGAATAAGATTCTACTCAAACAGGTATATATATGAAGATCAAAGATCTTCGTAGCTCGTTCGAAAGTATCACAAAGAATGTACGAAGAACTCGATGAACGCGCGAAGAACACGAAGAACGCTTGAGAGCATTTTCAGGGTCTCGCGATGTGTGTGTGAATAGTCAATTGACCGACCATTTACTTATTTCTTGTGAGTCTATTTATAAAGCTCACCTTACCTGACACGTGGCGACTTCTGATTGGCTGGTGTCAGGATGGGTTCCATGGGCTTTTTGGTCTTTTCTGATGTTGGTTATCCTCCCCAACATGGACGTGACTCTATGCCTCGCTAGGCCGGGAGCCTCTAGGCTCCTGTGTTTTGTGCAGTCCTCTTTGATTAGTGTTGAGAGTGGTCGTGAGCACTCTTGTTATTGTGTTCTGTCTCCCTGAGCTTTCGATGGTCCATCCACCTTGGATAACATTGTCCATCTTGCGGATGGTCTTGCTCGAATGACATTGTGGGAGAAGACATGTATTTGTGAGTATGAAGTCTAGGCGCGCATGAGCGCATGGCGCACGGGCGTGAAGCTTGGCATGAAACGCATGGGTGCGAAGTGCGCATCGACGCAAGGGTCACGTGCGGATGTGGAAGAGTGTGAGCCTCGCAGATGGCGACTCACAGACGGAGCCCCACGGATAGTGACTCACAGATAGCGAGTGGACTCGAGGTATGGCGTACATGTGCGCCAAGGCGTTGCATGATGCACGGGCGCGAGGGGAGGCACGACACGCAAGAGTGCGAGGTGCACGTGGGTGTAAGAGGGGCGTACAGATGTGGAGGCATGCATTCTCATAGATGTGGATGGGCGAGCTCTACCATGATCCGGAGGAGCATGAACAAGCCCCTTCATAACTCAGAGGAGCATGAGCGAGCTCCTCCACAATCCGGAGGAGCATGCTTGCCTCCCGGACATGGAGGCACGCGAGCTTGTGGACGTGGGTGGTGCTTTTCCATAGGCGTGGGTGTTGAGCTACCTTCTTGCGAATGTGGAGTTGTGTGAGCCTCGCGGATGAAGCCTCTCGGATAGAGACTCGTGGATGGAGACTCACGGACGGAGCCTTGCGGATAGCGAGTGGACTCGAGGCATGGCGCGCATGGGTGTGAGACGTGGCATGGTTTACAGGAACGAGGTGAGGCATGGCACACAAGAGTGCGAGGTGCGCGTGAGCGCTAGGGGCGCGGGTGGATTTGGAGGCGTGCGCTCTCGCGGATGTGGATGGACGAGCTCCTCCATGATCTGGAGGAGCATGAGCGAGCCCATCTATAACTCGGAGGAGCATGAGTGAGCCAATTCACAATTCGAAGGAGCATGCTTGCCTCGCGGATGTGGAGGCACACGAGCTTGTGGACATGGGTGGTGCTTCTCTGTGGGCATGGGTGTTGAGCTCTCTTCTCATGGATGTGGATGGGCGAGCTCCTCCATAATCTAGAGGAGTATAGATGAGCCCCTCCACAATCCTGAGGGGGAGAGGTGAGCCGAGGCCAGGTGAGGTGAGGCGAGGTGAGGCGAGGTGAGACGAGGTGAAATGAGGTGAGGTGAGGCAAGGCGAGGTGAGGAAAGGTGAGGTGAGCCCATCTAAAATTCGGAGGAGTTTGAGTGGGCCCCTCCACAATCCCGAGGGGCCCATCCTAATGGGAGGAAGCCCACCTCGTGGGCGCGTGAGCTCACGGGCCTAGGATGCTCTCGTTCGATTTTTTGGCCTTTTCATGCTCATTTGTTATCTTATTTGACCCCCATTTGGACCACCGTACTCGTCACAATTTCCTCTTCGATGTGAATCCAACATTGGCCATTTTTGTGTCCTTGTGTATTTTGGACTTTCACGTGGATGAGTGAGCTCACCCTAGCTCACCTAAGTATGTAGAGGAGCGGGTCACCATAGCTCACTCAAGTATGTGAAGGAGCGAGCTCGGCCAAAAATAAATATTTGGTCGATTTGCACCCAAGGGGATTCGACCTCAAGACCTTGTGGTCAAGCTTCGAGAGCTGTTACCACTTGAGCTAGAGGCTATTTGTGTATACTTCTCTGATTTTTTGTAATTAACCCTTTCTTTTGAGCTAGTGATTGTTGGTAAAAATATTTTTTGATTTTTTGTGTTTCATCAGTTGCCCCCCACTCCGATCGATATTGATTTATCAATATCGCGATGGAGTAACATCAAGACCTCGCATCCACTCTGCCTTTTTTTGTCTTTGTAAATAGTCTCCCTAGGGGGTTCGCGTGGGGCCCTTGTGTCTTTATATTCCACGAGGAGATCAACTTCTCTACGTGCTTAGACTCAGTTTTGATCGGGGCTCTTTCGAGGAGAGCGCTGGTCAAGTGTCATGGTGGAGAGCTTGGGAGAGCTTGAGCTCTTGTGAGCGGGCGCCTTAGGAGGATGCGCATGGAGAGACTTACGTGTGGAGGGGTCTTGACCTTGGACTTGACTAGGTGCAGCCGCAAACTCGGGGCTCGTGTGGTTGACTCGTTTCTCACTTGGATCTCCTTTCGACCCCCGACTTCTTTTCCCGAGACCTCCTTGGCGCGTGCCTCTTGGTCGAGACTCCATTTTTTTATGCTCATGGACCTAGGCATAAGCATGCTGGGCCCCCAAAACTTTGCCTCTCAGGTCATACCACGTTGATGGCTGAGAGTGAGTTGGGTGAGGGAGGTCATTTGACTTCCTTCGCGTGGGCGAGTGCACAGGTGGAGGTCTTCGTGTGGCTGCGGCCCTCGTGTGCGGGTTAGTGCATGGGCGGAGGAGAGGTGAATGCTCGGGCACACTTCCCCATTTATTTTTTACACAGGCATTTTTTGCCTACGCTTTTTAGCGACTCTGATGTTGTGCCGGATTATTATCTTTCATCTCAGGGGGCCGCCTCTGGCGTTTTCCCTGGCCTCCCTTTGACCCAGGCACTTTTTTATCCTGGCCTCCCTTGGACCCAAGTACTTTTGGTTATGGCCTCCTTTGGACCCAGGAACTTAATCTTTTTGCCGCTTTCGAGCTTTGCTACTGTGTCTTGCTTTAAGCTTAGAGAGGGCATTTAGATTAAAACCATCTTAGGAACGAACTTGGCGTGTGAGCCAATGTTATTTTAAGGATGAACTTGGACGAGCATAATGTCGGTGACTAGCCTAACTCCTTTTAGGATCATACCTGCGGGTTGCGTGGTGGGTTTCAAGACTGATCCTTTATGGATGTTCCAATCTCCTCCAAGGATTTCGTTAGGTTGTCTCTCGCGTGTCCATCCCTTGAATGATGCAGTCATGAGACGGTCCCCTTCAAGGATCTACGCTTAGTTGTTTCATGCGTGTCCATTCTTAGGATGGGGATACATGAATCGATCTCCTCCAAGGATCATGATGCCTGGGAGCGAGGTGGGTTCTGTGATTTATCTCAGGCGGTGATTCAATCACTTTTCAGGATTGTTGTGCCTGGGAGCGCAGTGGGTTCCGCGACTTATCCCAGGTAGCTTATGAGAGTCATGTCTGTTAGGAGACATGTTCTCTCTTGTTTAGGTTGTCCCAAGTGTGCTATCACAGAGATGGACATCATGGGACGATCCCCTCTAAGGATAACGCTGTCTGGGAGTGCAGCGGGTTCTGTGACTTATCCTAGGTAACTTATGAGAGTCATGTCTGTTAGGAGACATGTTCTCTCTTTTTTAGGTTGTCCCAAGTGTGCCACCACAGAGATGGACATCATAAGACGATCCCCTCCAAGGATCACGCTGCCTGGGAGCGCGGCGGGTTTCGTGACCTATCCCAAGTAGCTTATGAGAGTCATGTATGTTAGGAGACATGTTATCTCTTTTTTAGGTTGTCCCAAGTATGCCATCACAGAGATGGGCATCATGGGGCGATCCCCTCCAAGGATAACGCTGCCTGAGAGCGTGGCGGGTTCCGTGACTTATCCCAGGTAGCTTATGAGAGTCATGTCTATTAGCAGACATGATCTTTTTTTATGTTGTCCCTAGTGTGTCATCACAAAGATGGACACCATAGGATGATCCCCTCTAAGGATCACGTGGCCTGGGAGCGCGGCGGGTTCTGCAACTTATACCAGGTAGCTTGTGAGAGCCTTATCGAATATGAGACATGTTCTCTCTTTTTAAGGTTGTCCCAAGTGTGCCATCACAGAGATGGACATCATGGGACGATCCCCTCTAAGGATCACACTGCCTGGGAGCGCGGCAGATTTCACGACTTATCCCAGGTAGCTTATGAGAGTCATGTCTATCGGGAGATAGGATCTCTCTTTTTTAGGTTGTCCTAAGTGTGCCATCATAGAGATGGACATCATGGGACTATCCTCTCCAAGGATCACGCTGCCTGGGAGCGCGGCGGGTTCCGCGACTTATCCCAGATAGCTTATGAGAGTCATGTCTGTTAGGAGACATGTTCTCTCTTTCTAAGTTGTCCCAAATATGTCATCACCAAGATGGATAGCATGAGACGATCCCTTCCAAGGACCTTACTTCTTGGGAGCGCGACGGTTCCACGACTTATCCTAGGTAGCTTATGAGAGTCATATCTGTTAGGAGACATGTTCTCTCTCTCTAAGTTTTCCCAAGTATGCCATCACCAAGATGGATAGCATGGGACGATCCCCTCCAAGGATCATGATGTGCCTGGGAGCGCGGTGGGGTGCGCGACTTATC
>JAYMTI010000192.1:0-11860 GCA_036897505.1 Pelargonium transvaalense | reverse complement strand
ATTTTTTAAAATTGAAATTAAAAAGAGCTCAGATTCCACTTCCTATGCCCAATGCCCAGTTGTTGCTTCTGCTGCTGCCTGCTGGTTGGTTCTTCCCTTTCTGTCCCTTTCCTCACTAACCCACCACTTTCCCAACACATTTTCCTTCTCCCCAAACACCATCCCTACAATTCTTCTCCTCGATCCCTTCCCTCCTCCCTCACTTCACTTCACTTCCTTCAACCTTCGTACCCCCATTTTCAACTCCCAAGCAATCGTCTTTTTCCACTCTACCCTCAGCTCAAACACGTGCTCTTTCTTTTTTCTCTTTACAAGGAACTCAATTTCTGCTTTCCTTGTCTTCCCTCTTGCTTGTTTTCTAATTTTGAACCCTAAAGAAACCTACCCAATACCTACTTTTTTTTTTGGGTGTTGCAGATGGTGGATACTTTCTTGTTCTGTTTTGGATTTGGGATTAGGGTTAGTGTTTAGTATTCTGCCGCAGAAGAAGAGATTATGCCGCCGGAGAAAGTATTGGCTCCGGGGGTTGAAGATGGGGTACAGTACTCGTTTGCTATGGAGTACCAGGGCCCGCCCGTGACCTTCGATCTCCCTCGGGCGGTACCCATCAACGTCGAGCGGATACCCGTGGCTGCGGTGGTGGCGCAGGTCTCGTTCCCCGATAAATTGATGCTTCCGGTGGTGCAGCCGCTGCTGGGGGTGGTCGGCCCCGTCGGCAAGAGATTCTCAAAGGAGCTGAAGACGTTAGCTTCCGAGGCTACGGTTTCTCCCACTTCCGTGATTGCGTTCGATCGGAGCACCGAGAAGAGCCGCGATTTGGGTTCGGAAACGACTGTGTCGCCCACTTCTGTCATTGGGTTCGAGGAGCGAGTGTCGGAGAGCCACCGTGATTGCGCGTTGTCCGGCGAGTTGAGCAGTTCCGGCGCGTTGGGTTTCACGAATGGCCGTTATGAGTCCGGCGAATTGTCGGATGTTGCGAACAGTTCGAGGGCGTTGGATTTGTCCTCTTCTCTCAGCCATGAACACTCGCAGGAGCTGATAGGTGTAGCTAGGAGCTCGAGCACAATAGAATTTTCAGACAGTTTCGACAAATCTAGGGGAAGCTCGAGCGCTCTTGGGGTTTCGAATCGTGGGAAGGAGAGTTTAGATTTTAATGATTTGAATCAACCAGACTGGGGATCTAGTGAGTCGGTACTGAGTTTGGATTATCCGTCTTCTCGGGTATCATCACACAGGGCTGTGGATTGCAACAATGAGGCAAATTGTGATGTTTGGAGACCCCATATTGTCACTTTCAGGGACATTGAATCTGATGATGATGTTGATGAAGAGTTTAGTCAGGATGAGCCTGAGATAATGCGCCCGAAGAGAGAGCCTCGAAGCAAAGGGAAGAAAGGGTCATGCTACCGATGCTTGAAGGGAAGCCGGTTTACAGAGAAGGAGGTTTGCATTGTTTGTGATGCAAAGTATTGTAGTAATTGTGTGCTTAGAGCTATGGGGTCTATGCCAGAAGGAAGGAAATGTGTTACATGCATTGGGTTTTCTATTGATGAGTCTAAAAGAGGAAGCTTGGGCAAATGCTCCCGAATGCTTAAGAGGTTACTTAATGACTTAGAAGTTCAACAGATAATGAAGACCGAAAAGTTGTGTGAAGCAAATCAGCTGCCACCGGAGTATGTATGTGTGAATGGAAAACCCCTTTGCCATGAGGAGCTGGTTGTATTGCAGAGCTGCCCTAACCCACCTAAGAAGCTGAAACCGGGAAACTATTGGTATGATAGAGTATCTGGGCTTTGGGGAAAGGTGAATATGCTGTTCTTCTCATAAAGCTTGATTTTTTTTGTTGTGTGCTAATTCCATTGAATTTGTTCATCATTATGGATTTTTATGGATCTGCTTAATTGAACAGGAAGGACAAAAGCCTTCCAAGATAATCAGTCCTCATCTGAATGTTGGGGGTCCAATCCAGGCAGATGCTAGCAATGGAAACACTCAAGTTTACATAAATGGTCGGGAGATAACAAAAGTAGAGCTTCGAATGTTGCAGGTTGTAGTTTTATACATGCAAAAATCTTGTAGGGACAATATTAAATATGTGGGGATTTTTAAAGACTTTTTTTGTTCAACACTGCAGTTGGCAGGAGTTCAATGTGCAGGGAATCCACACTTTTGGGTGAATGAGGACGGATCATACCAAGAAGAGGGACAAAAGAATACAAAAGGATACATCTGGGGCAAGGTATGATTTTGTATGATATTGCAAATCTATGCCCGGGGCTTTCCGCTACCTCCTTTTTACTTCCAGTTTGTTGACACACTTGATTAGACATGTACTTTTGCTACTTTTCAGGCTGGAACGAAGCTTGTTTGTGCTTTCCTGTCTTTGCCAGTTCCTTCAAAATCTTCAGGTTCTTATGGAGAAGAAGTGAGTAATCTGGTCAGCAGAAGTGTCCCTGACTACCTTGAACGGAGAACACTTCAGAAGCTTCTGTTAGTTGGCTATCATGGGTCTGGGACAAGCACTATATTCAAGCAGGTAGTTCCAGTTTGTTTGAATGAATTGAATCTGCCTATATCATACTTGAATCTTATACGGCTGCACTAGAATGCTTAATGGTTCAGATAATCAGATCATTGCCATGTTCCCATAAGGACATCCACTTTGAATTGAATTGCATGTTAGAAAGTGACAACTTCTATTGCAGGCAATGCTATCTAATAGTTGGCTGCCACAGTAACGTAATCTATTAGATAAAATGCTTCATGATCTGTTCGTCATTGTTAAAATTTGAAAACTAATTTTTTTTAGTCCCATCTATCACCTCACAACGAGGGGAAAATACTCCCTATTTTCTGATTATCTCTCCCATTTGTACTATAATACTGGATTGAGTTAAAGAGAAAAATACCAGTAATTTAGAGATCTAAATGAGAATTGCTTCAACATATAGGGCTGAACAATCTAATTTCAACCCAGAAGATTATGCATAGCCAATTCATGATCCTGAATGCTAAGTGGAAAATGAAAGAACTGGTCATATTTTAGGTAGATGGGCTTGTGAGCCAGCACAATAAGTAGGCTTTACTGCAATGCCACTTACTGGCACAGCTATATAAATTAGTTAATTAATTAAATTGAACGCATGTTTCAGGCCAAGATTCTTTATAAAGCCACCCCCTTTTCTGAGGATGAATGTGAGAAGATCAAGCTGACAATCCAGAGCAATGTGTATGGATATCTTGGCATACTTCTTGAAGGGCGTGAGCGATTTGAAGATGAAAGTTTGGCTGGAATGAGAAAGAAGCAAACATCTGATGCAACTGGCCTCTTAGGTACAAGTGTGAACTAATTTTCTTCTTTTCACATGTTCTCTTTTGTATATCTATCTTTTGTTCTTTTCACCAGATTCATGTTGACGTGGTCACATGGACATGGACTTGGGTGCTGCCATGTCTAATTCTCAAATGTTTGGCCATGTTGGTGGACCTAAATTGTTGAAGTTCATATTTCTCTTTAATAAATTCCAAGAAAATTTATTGTTCTGGAAATGCTCACCTCTTTGGTTGATCATGCTATTGGATTCACCTTCAACAATAAGCATGTTGAACATGGCTTGTATCCAGATCAGCATGTTGCTACATCTAAGTTCTGTTTTCCCTCCTCTGGATGCTGGTCCCTTGATTCTAGCCTTGGGAGCAGTGAGGCGATTCACAAATCACAAATATTGAATTAATGATGGTTTTGTAGAAAGATTGAAGACTAAAGAGGATGAGGATACAAACACTAGTAGTGTTCTCATTAAGTGTGTAACTGGATTACTATCTATGTTACCATAGAAGTCATTAAAATGTAGTTCTGAAATGTGTTTCTGGCGAATAGCAGGGGCTTCTGATGACAGTGACGAGAAGTCTATCTATTCTATTGGCCCAAGACTGAAGGCATTCTCTGATTGGCTTCTCAAAACAATGGTATCTGGCAGCTTGGAAGTTATTTTTCCTGCTGCTACTCGTGAATATGCTCCATTAGTTGAAGAGCTATGGAATGATGCAGCCATTCGCGCAACATATAACCGGAGAAGTGAACTGGAAACGCTACCTAGTGTTGCTTATTATTTCTTAGAACGGGTAAGATCATGTTTCACGTTTCTGTGCTTGATTTGTTAAACCTAGAACACATTTGACTATGTTCATGCATCTCGGTAATTATTGTGTTTTCTTATTTGATGAGCCTGAACCCTGAAGTTTCCGCGAATTGGTTAAGAGGTCAAAATGTCTTGATATAAGATGTTTGTGAACACATTGCTCTACATGACATTATTGTCTGGTTTGCATGGTAAGCATATATGATAAGATTGATATGTGGTCAAGATACAGGTTGGTTCCTTTAAGAATCAATGGTGGAACATCTCATCCAGCTGTCTATCTATAGAAAAAAAATGACTTCATCATTTTACTTTGATCATTAATTTGCTGATCATAATTCATATTGCAAAAATTTCAAAAGAAAAGAAAAAAGAAAGAACACAAGGCTTGTACGAGGGAAACGGTAGAAATAGAATGTAACCAGTCTGAACAAAGTAGAAAACATGACAATATGGTTGAATGGCAAAAAGAAGTTTAAGGTTATAGGTATACTGACTAGCTTAAGTGAAAATGAAATCAGAAATTTGATAAGCTCTAAAAAGCTATATTGGAGACCTCAGACTCAGAGTCTGATCAACATAATCATTTTTGGAAATTCATGAATTTTTTTTGCTAAATTTCTGTTACTGCTACTCTTCAATTGCCTCATTCGTATTGATGCTTGAAGCATCAGATTTTATGCAAAGTATCAGTTTAGACAATTGAACTTGGGATGGCCAAATAGGTCCTCAATTTGCTGTTGATCTCACCTTCAGCTTTTAGATCCCTATGGAAGTCCCCTATCCGGGGACATACCAGAATGATTCATGGAAAGTGGATCAGACCACCATAAGGTTTGCCTTTTGGATCAGAGCTCTTGCACATCACGAGCTTAGATCAGGAAATCAACAGAACTGTTGGATTTAGCGGGCTTGTGAAGTTATTGAGTCCAAAAAGTTAAGTTTATGGTGGGTGTGACCCAATTTTCTTGGAGAATGTAGGTTGATACTTGAGAGTGTGTTAACCATACATAAGATTTTAATTTGATAGATTAGATCATGTTCAACATGTTGGGACTATAGATTTCTCATCCACTTCTGAAATTTTACATTGAAGTATTGTCTTGAAGATTTAACATCTTTTAACATAGAGTGGAGACAGTTACTACGCAAGCTCTACCAGCATTTTAATTCTTATTCATCATCCTTCTGAAAATTTCTAATTAGTTTCTACTTGCAAATATACTGGGATAATAATTAGCAGACAAACTCTTGTTGTTTATTGCTCATTTTCTGATATAATTCTCTTCAGGCCGTTGATATACTGAGAACAGACTATGAACCCTCTGACATAGACATCCTATATGCTGAGGGCGTGACTTCATCTAATGGGCTTGCTTGTGTGGACTTTGCATTTCCTCAGTCAAAACCGGATGTTGTTGACACTGATGATCAACTTGAATCTTTGCTAAGGTCGGTTCTTATGCTTTTTGGCTCCATGTTTCTAGGAATCTCTTATTTCAGATATTGCTGAGTGCTGAGTTTGGTAGTTCAAATTATTGTTACCGAATGGCCTGTCTCTATTAATATATTAATAAAACAATATATCTGGATATCCTACTTCGTGTAAGCACAATAATTGTGACCCTTGCAAGTTAGAATTTGGCATGTAAAAGGATATCAAGTTGATATAGCAATTAAGGATGCCTAAGTTCATTTTTTATGGCAAGCACACCACATAGGAAATCTGAGTTGTATGGAGCTTGCTGCTTAAGCACATTTTGCTATGTTGAAATTCTTGAGAACGACTTGTTCATGATGTTTCCTAAACCTGGGTACTCTGTTATTTGGCTAGTCTGAATGCTCAAAGGTCATTTTCTATTTTCTAGTAAACTTGTTTTCAGTTATTGCTTCCTAGGTGAAGCCATACTGTTTCAAATAGGGGTAGGTTTTTGTTATCCTGAACGTTTGTTGTTTGGTTTGTTCTCAGGTACCAACTAATAAGAGTACACGCAAGAGGCCTTGGAGAAAACTGCAAGTGGCTAGAGATGTTTGAAGATGTTGGAATTGTCATTTTCTGTGTTTCGTTGAGTGATTATGACCAGTTTTCTGTTGATGGGAATGGGTCTTTGACAAACAAGATGGTGTTGAGTAGGAAGTTCTTCGAGAGTATAGTTACTAATCCGACCTTTGAACAGATGGACTTCCTTTTGATACTAAACAAATTTGATTTATTTGAAGAAAAGATAGAACGGACACCATTATCACAGTGCGAATGGTTTGACGATTTTCACCCGCTGATTAGCCGCCATCGCTCCAACAGCAACAGCAACAACATCAACCATAACCCTTCTCTGGGTCAATTGGCTTTCCACCATGTTGCAGTGAAGTTCAAGAGGCTTTATTCATCTCTGACCGGGCGGAAGTTGTATGTTTCTCCTGTGAAGGGGTTAGAGCCTGATAGCGTTGATGCGTCCCTTAAATATGCAAGGGAGATTTTGAAGTGGGAGGAAGAAAGAATGAATTTCAGCTTGAGTGAGTACTCAATGTACAGCACCGAGGCAAGCTCTTTCTCACACTGATACCACGAATCGGTGCCACTGTACATATTATGGCATGTAAATGAATTTAGAGAAAAATGTCCATTTCTTCCAGAAGCTATGATTGTCAAGACCACCTTAGGTATTGTCTTGTAAACCATGCCAGCCGATTAGTGTAGTTATTGGCAAGTTGCCTCTCTAGCTAGGCTGAAATGTTCAATTTTCAAGTTTTTTGTGTTGAATTTGTGTACCTATGCTCCTTTCTTATTATACAAGATACACATTATTGATTTGTAAGCAGACAAATCATCTGATAGTTATGTGTAACAGATACTTGGACTCAAGATATTGTTTGTTACTTTTCGTTTGGACATTATTCTAAAATGGAATCTCTTCAAAACCTTAATCTGACATATATAATGTCCTTTTTATGGTTAATTAACAAGTTGTATGAGCATACAAGGAGCAGGTTTGTTTCAATTTAAAACTAGGTAGCCATTTGATGTCAATGTTGAACATACAAGCAGGGGTTGTAGCAGATTTCACACATGGCCTCTGGCTTTGAGAGTGGTCAACATTGCTAAATTTGAGAAACAATAATGGCTACTGAGTACAGCTAAGCTTACCATTTCATGACAAAGTGACCAAGACAATTTTGTAGCTCTTCTCCTTCATACAGTATTTTTTGTGAGAGGACAATTACACATTTGCCACAAAAAGGTCTCATTTTTCTCTCTTGTTCTATTTTTTCAGTAATTGTACCCATATGTGATCCATAATCCATATTATCATTTTTCTTGTCTGCAAGACTGCAACCTTTTCTCAGTCCTTATACTTCTAAGATTCAAAGGTCTCATTTTTCTTTGTTCTACTTGCATTTCTTCAGTAGCTGCACACTCATATGTGATCCAAAAGTTACATTTTTCTTTTATCTTCAACTTCTTCAGTACTTGGTACTCCAGTCCAGCTATGATCTAAAGGTCTCATCTTTTCTAAAAACTATTTCAGGTGCATCTGAAGCACTGCCAGTACCAGTAGCAGCATCAGATCCAACTTCTCAAGATACATTTGTTGGTATGATGAACACTTGCCCTTTTTCATTGTCAGTTTTCTTCTTGATTGTTAGCTTTCCATGGTGTGATCTTTTTGCTGTGTTTTGAGTATTTTCTTTTCTGTTGTTTGTACAAGTATTTGGATCTTCTCAAGTGTGTTTTTTTAATGATGAAACAGTACTTACATTGATGTAAATGTAAATGTAAATGCTATCCCAACTCCCAAGACTATAAATATATATATTTTTTTCCTTCTCATTCCTTATTTATATGTGGCATAGATATGGGAGAAATCAATGAGAAATGTAGAGTGGTGGAGCATCACAAGTATTGGAATGAATTTGAACCCAATAATCACCAATTTTTCAAGATCATGATCCGTGATTTTGAGCACCAGCTGGTGAGTGATTAATGTTTGAGCTTAAAACAAATCTCACTTTTCTATTTCCTTGTTTTGCATTCCATAGCTATCCAACTAGTTTCTCTGGTTGATTTACTTTTATTTCTCTACAGAGATTACCAAAGAAATTTGTGTGGAATTTCAAGGGAAATTTGTCAGACATCATTATTCTCAAAGGTCCAAGTGGACATATGTGGCCTACGAAACTTGTGAAAACCGTTGATCGAGTAGTGTTCCAGAATGGTTGGGAAAAATTTGTCCGAGATCATAGTTTGGAAATTTATTATTTTTTAGTGTTCCGCTACAATGGCAGTTCATCTTTCAGTGTACAGATCTTTGATAAAAGTGGATGTGAGCTAGAAGGTTCTTACTTTGTCAAGAAACATGACACATGTTCGGATAAAGCTTGTGTATTGGAGATGAATCAAGAGGAGGTTCCTTTTAAAATTACTGTGGAGACGAACGAGAAAGAGTTTCCTGGTGATTCTCAGGAGGATACTATGCAAGAAGGAAATGCCAAGAAAGGAGGACAAAATGTGTGTTCTAAACCTTCCACCTCAGGTTTAAAGCACCAAAAACCAGAGAAGGACAAAGGAATTCAAGGCATCAAAGCTATGCAAGATGGGAAAGACAAGAAAGGAAAAGAAAGTTCATGTTCCAAAGTTGCAGCCTCCATGTCCAGGCACAAGCAACCAATGGGGGTGAAGGGAAAAGGAATTCAAGGAAAGGAACCTATTGGTGCTCATGAGGATGCTGTGCAAGGTGGTACTTCCAGGCAAGGAAGACAAAAATGGTGTTCCAAACCAGCTGCCTCCAGCTATAGGCGCTGCCAAGGGGAGGATACAAAGGGAAAAGGCATTCGTGGCATGAAACCTATTGGTCCGAGGCTGATGGATGAATCATCACAGGGAGAGTCAGTTCATGTGGTGGATCTCAGTGGCTTTCAGCAAAAAACTAGGCCAAAGAATCCAAGGCTTTCAGATTCAAACAACAAAAAGAGGAAAAGAAAACTTCAATATGCTGATCAAGATGATGTTGTGGAGATATTAAGCGCGAGTACAGAAGAAGACTCAGAAGAAGTACAAGTAGATGCGAATCAAGATCAAGGCCCTACTCATGGAAAGGGGAAGAACACAAAGAGCACGTATAAGAAGCGAGGATCAAAAACAACATGTTCACATGTTCCTGAAAACCAACCTAAGTTGAAACATGGTAAATATTCTCTTGCATTTTGCAGCTCCACAACTTCTCTTTCAATGTTTTTCATGTATTTTAATCAAATTGCTTGCTTGATGATTGGTTCAGATATGACTGCAGTTCCACAGGATCTATTACAGAAATCATATCCTTTATATCTCATTTCGAACAGAAGACCTGTAACAGAAGAGGAGACACAAAGAGCCTTTAGATTAGCCTCTCAACATTCACCCACCAAACCTTCAGTTATGGTGATAATGAAGCCTACCTGTGTCTACAAGTACTTTTGTGTGGTAAGGTCTTAGTTGCTCTAAAGTTGCATTCCTCTTGTGCTTCATATTTCAAATAAACATGCTTTCTTGGGTACTGTTGGATGCAGAGCTTCCCTAAAAAATGGGGTACCGAGTATATCTCAGGCAAGGACAAGAAGATTCACCTGAGAGTCCCTCCAGGTGAGAAGACATGGGTAGTTCAATTCAAGAACAATAAGTGGAAATGTGGAATATTAGGAAGATGGGCCAGTTTTGTTGAGGACAACAACTTGGAAGAAAATGATGTGTGCATCTTCCAACTCAATCCCACAAGCAAAGCCAATCAGTATCCAATCATCTTAGATGTTACCATATTCCGCGTGGTGGATGAACTTGTCCCCTTGACTAGGTTGAGGAATCCAAATGCAGTTGCTAAACACTGATAGAAGATGAAAGACAGACATGTTACATTTCCATCTTTCAGTTTCATGGCATGTAGTGTTTGCAAGTTAGTGTCTCATTGAGGGCTATTAGTACATTTGTCACTGACTTTTTAAGGATTATAAGTCATATAGCATATATAATAGCCATCTTTATATCCATTGGGCGAAATTGTTGAGCTTTTGATGAAGAGTCCAAAACAAATGCCAACAAGGTTCTTTTGAACTGCTTAAGCCCTTAATCTAATGTTCAACCTCAATATCGCGACATGACTTCTCGAGAATGTTCACCTTCTCCCAATCTCGCCTCCTAGACTTCATGCTCAATCTCGATGCCGTGACATTTGATCCTGACAATTGTTTTCTCACAATGTTGGGTCGAAACATCTCACTCTCACTCCCTCTGTCCACGTGGTGTATGGTCATCTTGAGGACCTTCAAGCAAGAAAGACCTTTATATTTAATCTTATAAGAGAGTAGAGACTACAAGATTATAAGAAGACTAATTATGAATGAGTAGATGTGCATTAATCCATACTAAACCAATTTATGAGGTTAATGGCAATTAAACACTCAATATACACTAATCATTAATTTCTAATCTCACGTGTCACTCTCTCACCTAATTTTACTTTTTTTTTCTTCACTTCTTACACTATGTATGATATCATTTTTTTTTCTTTTTTTTCAACACATGCACAATCTAGTATTGACCAACAGACTTCAGAGCAAGTGGTCAAAACAACACTTAAACACTGTTACGTATCAAGATAATTATATATGATGTTCTTTAATGTATTATATAAAAAACATCATGCATTGAAGTATGAAAATTCATTTGTCATGTTTTTTTGGTCTTTAAACTTATTTTATCATAAAAATGAGTGAATTCATCTAATTTTATAAATGCTCATTTTAACAATAAAATTTGTTTCAAAATAAATATAATTCTAATAAGAAGTGTATACACCTTATATATTATTTTTTGAAATAAACTACTTTCTAATTATATCTTTTTTATGTCATCAAATGCAATATTTATCACTATATTTGTGTGCATAAAAACAATATAAGACTAAATAAGTCTTTTATATAAAATTTACATCTGTGTGAAAAAAAAGCTCTAAATATATTTTTAGTTTTAGTTTTAGTTTTGTGGAATATAAAGTGGACAGTAGTTTTGAGTAATGAATTGATCGTTTTCATTTTTTTTTTAAGTTAATTGTATCACACCTCTTGCACTTTCTCAAAATTAAATATTAGCCATCAGACTCCGTTTTTAGCCTTTTCAAACCCTGGACTTTCAAATTTTAATAATTAAGTCAAAATGACATGCTATAACCGGTTACAACCGACTAACATCATCAAGGGGGTCGCCGAAAAATTCAAGTTTTGAATTATCTGGCGCCGTATAATTCAAAACTTGAATTTTCCGACACCAAAATCTGAATTTTTTTATTTTTCTTCAATTTGTCATCCATAACTGAGCTAAGTATAAGGTATTTATCTGCAATTTGCCCGATTTATGGATCAAAAAATGACAAGCTGATATGATGAAGCACGTTCAAGAAAAAAAAAATACAAACAAGTTGGAGTTAGAATCACAAGAACATGTGGCTTCTAACTGAAACTTATTGGAAAGCCTACAGTGTGAGTTTCATAATCAAATTAAGTGCAAAATCTATATATAAGGAGCATACCCAAAAATCAGAAATCGTAAAGCTATTGAATCATTTAAGACACTAAGTGAGCTAGTAGATGGAAAGACACTCGAACTTCAACATCACAAGAATCATAATTAAAGTTGCACCACCGGAAACGACAATTTATCAGGGAACGAGACATGTGCCACCAGAATC
>JAYMTI010000191.1:0-11863 GCA_036897505.1 Pelargonium transvaalense | reverse complement strand
TCAAACAAAATCCTAACCTCCATATATATATATAAAAAGGAGAACACCTCCTGTACATGTATCATTATTTCAGAATTTAGAGATATATATTTTATTTGTTTTTTAACAAGTGATTCTTCAAAAAAAAAATACTTATTTTTTCCGTTAAAAAAAACCTACTTTTCTATAAACTGCTTATAACTACCTGCCCCCATGATCTTATTTGTTCAGCAATAATTAGCAGCCACTAATTTTATGGTTACCACCATCAACCATTTCTATTGATGGTACCTTGTGGCTTTACTGTTAATCCATCATATAACTTTGTTTTACTTGTGCTGCTGTCAGAGTTATAGATGAGGAGCATAGAACATTGTCAAAGATTATGACACGGAATCATGTTTTTGTCGCTTCAGATTCGTTAGCCATTAAAGCTCTTCAGAAGATTATCCACAATGAGTTCAACTCTTGAAGAAAGTTGCGGATTTCGTATAAAAAAATCACAAATACCGTGTCTTGTGATCTAATAAGGTCGACCATCACAAGGACCCTCATCTCTTCGTGATGTGTCCTCAACATTCGGTCTTAAAGGGTCTCAACACCAAACTCAACTCTAAGAAGAAGCATTCAATCTCTCAAAGGCTCCCCAAATCCTCTTAACCACCATGGATCCTAAGTCCCTCTTAGCATCCGAGGCGATATTGGAACTTTCTTCGCAATGTTTGTAGGACACACAAAGATTTCAAAACTCACGTAGCACCGGCAGACAATGCGTCTAAGAGAGTAGTCTAATCTCACTAAGGGGCCTTGTGATAGATCCAAGAGACTACATTGCTAGTATAAATATCTCCTCTCGAATGCAAAATCATGGACAATATTAAAAGGATCCAGTAAATAACTAGTAGTTGGGTTAGGCTTGTGGGCCTTGTGCAGTACCAATAGACTGTGAATGTGTCAGACAACGATAGGATGTACAAACCATTGCTGGGTCTGTGGGTGTGGCCCAACCCAACCCAACCCAACCCAACCCCCACCTCATCTCTTTCCTCTTGGTAGGCGTGCCTTATCATTTGTCAATGTCTCACATACTGTGTCCACTTGATTCTATTTTTGGTTCTCTGCTTTTCTCAGAACAGTCCTCCCATTGTATGACAATTTTTTTATAAAAAAATCTACTCTTAGTTTCTTTGACACTGTCTCCTGTTAATATTTTTTTGCAAAAACCAGCTCTCAGTCATGTGATTTCTGCACAAAAACAAACGAATAAGAATAAACATCATCTTATTTATGGTTTTTTACTTTCTTATTCAATGCCTTTGCCTAAAAATATTCACTGTTTTATTGGATTCCTGACGCACACCAGAATTTTTGTTTTCACCTACAGAAAAAGAAAAAATAATTCACATTAACTTCTACTATATTTAGATCTGGATGGGCCAGTGATTCACAAAGTGGCTGTGTAATGAATGAGTGCCCTTTTAATTTCTTTTTCTTCACACACATAAAAATAAGTACTCTTGGTTTTTTTTAAGAGGATTTGGTCCTAAAGAAACACAAACACTTGGAATATCAGAACCAACAATATTTAAGACTATATAAGAATGAGTCTTGAGTTGTAGTAGCGGTCACCATGACCAAAACAATTACAAAAGCTAGCTACTTGTTAAATAAAATTCTTGTATTTGAAACTAAAGATGTTGTATGAATCAGGCAAGCTTCTTGGGATCAGATTTAAATTGCTCTGGATCCGTCTCGTAGAAGACAATGTCGCCTGTGTCACTCACGTAATGGTCTTCTTTGATGCTCTTCACTAAATTATCAATCAAGTGATACGGGAATGGCCCTGATCTTTTCGGCTCTCTGTAGTACTTCCCCAACACTGGCTTCGCTGCCCTTGTCTGCAATGCAAGGTTCATTCAGTTTCAACACAAAGATTAGAGTAATAGAGAAGAATCATCATTCGTTAACTCACCGCTTCTACCAAGTGGTAATGAGGGATTTGAGGGAAGAGATGGTGAATAACATGAGTGCCAATGTCATGGTGAATGTTGTTGAACAATCCATAATCTCTATCAACTGTAGTTAGACCTCCCCTTAGGTAACTCCATTCCTGCCAATCATTTATAACAAAGTCACCACAAACTCTAATTTACACATGTTTTTTCATGATCTTCCCTAATATATCAAAAAAATGAAGCTTAAGGAGCAGTATAATTGTAGATTATTTCTCCACAAGTTTTCCAAATTAGAAAACTCATTTTTCCACTGTTCTCCACAGATGGTAAAAACTGTTTCCTAGAACTAAACGGATCCTAAATTTCTAAAATCTAATATCATCAATAGGACAAGTTATGCAGAACCATGAATATATATTGACAGCAATGGGCAAAATTGAATTAAATGAGTCATTTTCACTAACACTATCACATCATAATTCATATACCAATTTTCCTAGTAAACCTAGTTCTGGTTGTTGGCAGTCTCTCACATCCATGGTTGCAAGAAATGAAGAGCTTAGGACCTTACTAATTGCAAGCTTCAAGAAATGGTCCAAAACATTACTAAAAAGGAAAGTAAAGCACTGAGAGCTTGAGTGCGAAAATAAATACCTTGCCGCGGTACCAAGGAAGCTTTTGGTCATCATGGCCATGGTGGTGCAGGTATGTAACAGTGTCTAACCACATGACAAAGATCTGCAGAGAGAATTAAATGAATGACTTTACTGGTAAGAATAAATAAATGAAGATCCTGAAAGCAAATTGTACTAAGAGTTTAAATGAACGAACCCAGTATGGACCACCATAGAGCTTGAGCATGGGGACAAGACCGAAGACATATGAGAGACAGGCTAGCAGAGCCACCATTATAGACCAGCTAATGGTTGAAGTTAACACATCTCTCCTTTCACTTGGAGCAAACAGATCACTGTATGGGTTAAAGTGAGAACCTTTCTTTCCTGGACTTCTCCACCACTGTTTCAATAATTGAAAATTGTAAGAAACACATCACATTTATGTAAGATTTTGGTTTTTACTAGGATTAGCAATCACTCACCAAGTAAAATGGGTATGCAAAGACGGGAAAAGGAATTGTGAATCGAAGCAGACGTGTACTTATATCCAAACTCTTGTACGTCTTCTCCGTCAACTGAAATTAAGATTATATTTATAAACATCTGTTTCATCTACTCAAACATAATACATAAACAGAGCAATGAGTCTTAGTCATAGTGTGATGACTAAGTCTCAAGCCAAATTGAATCCAGGCATGCACGCCACAAATTCATTGGGAGTATTCTCATAAGCTTGAATGAGTTTCAACCATTAAGTTTTTTTTCAGTAAAATTGAAATTGGATCCGGACATGCACTTCGCAGGTAGAGTGTTAAAAACTCTCGTAAGCTTGGCTGAGACTCATTGACTCTATGACTTAGATTTAGATTTCTCATACATTGAAGAACAAGTAGACATAATCAAATGAAAAGGACAAGTACCGGAACCCATGATTCGTCATTCTCAACATGTCCATGGTTTGAATGGTGAGTTTTGTGGCTAATTCGCCTGTTATGAATTTGAATCATTAAGGATTTGTAAACAGAAAACAATGGCAAACATGTTCTGTGAGTACTGTAGTGAAAGAAAATTAAAAAAACTGACCATCCATGGTAGGGCACGAGAATGGAGGAATGCAAGATGTGTCCCATCACACTGTTGAGGATGTGGTTGTCGGAGAAGCTACCATGGCCGCTGAGCGAAAAAATCAATCAAATCACAACACATTACATTCCAGTTTTCACCAATTCACACAAACAAAAACAGAGGAGCAAAAGAAAAGGTACCAATCATGACCGAGAACAAAAATAGCCCAAAACATAGTGCCCTGGACAGCCCAGTAGATTGGCCAAACAAGCCAAGAGTCCAAGCGAAACGCAGCAACAGCCAATGCAAAGACCACAACGATGTCCCTAACGACATAGCTCATAGATCTCCAAGGACTCTTGACCCAGCAGTGCTGAGGAATGGCCGCTCGGATCTCGCCGAGACGGAACGGCGGTGGAGCACTGGGATCGAAATCGGAATCGTCATGGCCATGGCCACCATTATTGGATGGAGCTAACTTTTGTTCCATGACGATACAGAAATGAGGGTTGGGGAAGAGGTAATGGCGGCCTCCAAAGCTGAACCCTGAAATTGTGGAGGCAACTTGTTAGTACTTTTATAGAGAGAAGAGACTAAAGGGCAGTGAAATGAGACTAATTGTTTATTACTCTCTCTCTCTCTCTCTCTCTGTCGTCTCTGTTAGTGTTTGCGAATTGCGACTGTGTGTGTCTGCCCTAAAGCTTTAAAGATCTGATCCGAGCACAATACATAACATGCCCATCGTACATTAATTTAAAGATACGTATGATAATATGCACTGCACTTCAGGGATATATGTGAATTGTAACGTAACTAACATTTTGTTTCAAATTATTTTATTCACTGTATTATTGCTGTGGTTTCTTTTCTATGGTTCAGTTACTTGGTAATGGATGGCATGGCATGGGATAAAAATGGAATGCCTATTTTTCATCTCCTTCATTCACGCCCACGTTCTTTTTCTCCTTTTGAACCATTCACTCTGGATATTTGAATCTACACACATTATTTGAATCACGCTTTACACGCATATGAATCGTAATAATGTGTTAAATATGATGTTGGTTTTATCATGTAAAATGTATTGGGTTGAGTTCTAATTTTTACGGTATACGATGAGTTATGCATAACTAGAGGTAACAATTTTCGTGATTGAACTGGATTTGGTTTGAGTTTGGATTTTTAAAATTAATTTGAATTTGATGAGAAATGACTTCGGTTTCATTCAAGTTTTAGGATTCGGGCCAAGTTTCACTTTTAATAATTAAAATGTATCAATAAGTTCACTTTATTCAACTTATAATTTGACTGAATTTAAAGTGTTCACATATTCAAATTCATATTGCGAATTATGCGTAACCATGTATACCTGTCAATAACCGCAACAAAATTGAAATAGATTTTAGTCCTTTTCAATAACACTATACATCATATACTAATTTCCCGATTATACCTTGTCCTGGTTGTTGGTTGTCCCTCGTACACTCATCAGGACCTTATTAATTGAAAGCTCCAATGGACCCCATTATTTATTATCATTCATACTTGGTTTTAAAGCTTTCAATTTATGCAGTAATACAAAATAAACAAGTGCATTAGTCTTATTTGTGTTGTGTTTTTAGTTTGTGTTGGAGTTCTCAACACGCAGTAATAGTATTGTGTTTAAGATAAACCTTCAAAACAAGTATGCACGATCAACTAAATGTGTCGTGACACACACAACTTGTGCACTTTTTTTTTTAATACGCAAACGGTATTTTTATTAATCCAGAATGGAATAAAAAGTACAAGAACCAACTACCAAAGAAAAAAGCAGGAACAAATTACAATGAGAACTCAAGCCCTACAAAAACTGAAAGGATCCGAACACCATAAATCAAAAGACAACTGATATGAAGACAGCACCGAGGAAAGCTCCGAGAAAATATTGAAAGAAAGCTCCTAAATTTTGAACACAACAGACTCCATTGAGTCTAACTCTTTTCGGAAAACTAACTTATTCCGACGAAGTCAAATGAACCACAATGTAATCGGACAAATAGCAGCCCAAATACGACGAACTTGCTTCCGGCCGGCCAGCAAGCGCTGCCACTGCAACAGCCCAGCCCCACCCGACTCCGGCACTGCACCTTTAATCTTCCACCAATTTAAAACTCTAGACCAGATCACCCAACTGGAGTAGCAGTAAAGGAGTAAGTGATTTCCATCTTCAAGGGATATGTTGCAAAACTTGCAGATACAACTTGAGATGGGAATTTCAATTCCCCGGTCTGCTAAGAACAAACATGACGGAACAACATTGTGGTACACTAACCAAGCGAATGATTGAATTTTAGGCGGTATGGCATGCTGCCAAATCAACTTAGCACAAGGGACTACAACTTGCTCGGGAGTGGAGTAAAGACAATCAAAAGCATCATGCGTCGAGAAAATACCTTTAGAGCCCCATGACCAATGGATTCGATCTGCGATTTTTGGCTTGAGGACGACACGTCCTACCTGAGACAAGAGCAAACGAAGCTGGTCACCCTCCCAGCCACGTAACGTTCACCTGAAACGCATGCGCCACCCATCCACGGCTTCCCTGTCCAAGTGCATGGCCACAGATCTGTGCTTGGATAGGCTTAAAGAATACAACCTAGGGAACTTATGCGATAGAGCAGTATCTCCCACCCAAACGTCTTTCCAAAAAGCTACTGTCCTGCCATCACCAAGATCCCATTTGTAACTTCTAGCACCAAAAAGCTGCTGGAACGAGACATCGACACCAAGATCCTTAAGTTACTTCATGAAAGGTGACGGGACCGGACAATTTAATTCTCCCAGTAACCAATTCCTGTGGTCCCAATTATACTTAGCACATAAGACTTGCTTCCAAAGAATCTCGTTCTGAAGCGAAACGCCACCACCACTTAGCTAATAAGCTGACATTAGCTAAGCGGAGTTGCCTTATGCCCAAACCCCCATGTTTTCTTTTTAAAGCGACTATAGTCCACTTTACCTTACACAATCCATGTTTGTCAAGAGAACCCGCCCATAAGAAACGGCGTTCAATTGGCTCAAGTGTAGGTATAACCGTCTTAGGTACGTGAAACAAACTCATATAAAACAAAGGGAGGGACGTGATGGCTGATCTAATCAAAGTAATTCTGCCTCCGAATGATACATATTTTGTCTTCCATAGAGCAAGGCGCGCCTTGTATTTTTCAATAACCCCTGACCAAGTGTTGACTCTGAATGGACTATTATCCAAACGGAATCCCAAATAAGTGAAAGGAAGTGTGCCGACTCTACAGCCCATAGAATCTACCATAACTGCTACGTCCTCATCAGAGACATTTAGCCTGACCAATCTTGATTTCGAGAAATTGATTTTGAGACCCGACACGACCTCGAAACCTCGCAGCACCCAACGGACATTTGAGATTGCGAGTTCTGGGGATGATGCATCAATGAACAATAGGGTATCATCAACGAACTGAAGGTGGGATATAGATACAGACCCGATTGTAACCCCCGCAAGCTTACCGTCCGACTCAGCCTCCTGAAACAGTAAATGAAGAGCCTCGGCAACGATAATAAACAAGAACGGAGATAACAAACAACCATGTTAATTTAACTCTCTTCGACATTAAAAAATCCCGAGATGGATACCCGTTGACGAGCACTGAAATGTGAGATCTCAGACATGAGCCAATTCAAGCCTTAAACTTGGGACCGAAACCCATTCCCAGAAGACAATCATCAATAAAACCCCAATCAACTCGATCAAAAGCCTGCTGAAAATCTAATTTTATCAAAGCGACTAGTTTTTTCCTTTTTTTTTTTGCAAAGTGAATAAGTTCTCCTGCAATCAAAATGCTATCCACCATCATACGCCCGCTCACAAAAGTGCTCTGCTCATTACTGATCAAGTCCCCGATTACTAAGCGAAGCCGAATAGCTAGAATTTTGCTAATGATCTTATAGGCAGCTGACACTAGACTTATCGGCCTATAATCTTGCAGTTCGGAAGGAGCATTTTTTTTTGGGATTAAAACAAGCAAAACAGAATTTATGCCTTTCCCCATGGCTCCCGATGCATGAAAACTTTGAATGAACGCCATGACATCCTCTTTTACTATATCCCAGCATTTTTGGAAAAAGAGCATCAAATAACCATCCGGACCCGGGGCCTTTGATCCGTCACAACTGTGTATGGCAGTACAGACCTCGTCCAAAGAGAAAGGGGCTTCCAAAGCTCGGTTTGCTTTTGAGGACAGCCGGTTGAAACAGGCTCAACCAATCCCGGTCTTGTGAGGGATATCTTCCTGAACCGATCCTTGAAGAATGACCGTGCTAGATCTTTGACCGTCTTCGGTTGTGACACCCACCTCCCGTTATCTTCAAAACCGGAGATGTAATTTTTGCGTTGCCTAATGGATGTGCATCGGTGGAAAAAAAAAGTGTTACGGTCGCCCTCAAGAAGACATTTAGTTCGCGATTTTTGCCTCCAAAATTCAGCTAAAGTCTTGGAACGGCTCATTAATACCGTGAACAAACTCCTTCTTTGCTCAGCTTCGGACTCTGTCAGTTCCCGTGATTCGCAAATCAAGTCAAGCTCGTCAATTTTTCCTTGAGGTCTGTCACGGGTTTATCAACATTCCCGAATACGTCTTTATTCCACTCACGCAAAACCTCCTTTAGTAGTACTAACTTCCTCCATAACCGAAAGCAAGGTTTCCCCGTTACCTCAAAAGACTTCCATGTTGAGCTAACGGTACTGAAAAAAGTTTCATGAGATACCCAAATGTTAAGAAACTTGAATGGTTTAGGACCCCAATTTAACGTGTCAAACTCTAATACTATGGGACAATGATCCGAACATCCACAAGGCAAAGCCTTTTGAACCATGGTAACCAGAGATGGTGGCCAGGAGATAGTCAACAGAATTCGGTCAAGACGGCATGATACTGACGGTCCATACCACGTATACTTTCTTCCATGCAGAGGAAAATTTAATAATAATCCCTGATTAAGACAGTCATTGAACGAAGTCGTAGCTGTATGATTCAACCTACGATTGGATCTTTCAAATTCATGACACACACAACTAAAATCACCGGCTAAAAGAATGGGCAGATCCGTGGTGCCCATAAGTGCCAGAATGTTCTCCCATAAAACTAACTTGTCAGCTTCAACCATTGGTGCATACACATTTATGAGTGAACAATCACAATCAGCTTTAGACCACCAACATGAAATTGCCACTTAATTGCGATGAACCCAATGATTCTGAATAAAGAACTCAGCTGAATCCCATAGCGATACCAGACCCCCGGAGCGACCCTGAGATGGAAAGAAAATCCATTTGATACCTGGAGCCGGCCACACAACCCGGCAAATGAAGTCTGTGAAATCTACCATCTTTGTTTCCTGAATAAATAAAATTGAAGGCTTGAGTTTCTGAACTAACGCATTGACACTGCGTTGTTTGTGATACTACGAGCAGTCCCGAACGTTCCATGAGATAAGGCCCATATCTCCTAGGGACTGCCAGGCCTAAACTCTCGGGTTCACCGAGAGGAATGGCCAGCTTCTAAAAGCTGGAGGTGCTCGAGGGCTACTTCCTTAGGGCCCCGTGCTACAATACCTAAATCCTCGCAGAACTGCCACAGTTTTATTGTTGTTGGGGATATTGAGCCTTGCTTGGGACTTTCATGTGCAGCGAATTCAGATTCTACCGGTGAGGCAATAGCGGGTAGTGAGGTCAGGGTCGTTGCTGAGTGAACCAGAGATGAACGGCGTGTGGGGCCCTTTTTCTTTTACCAACGTCGTGAACAGTCAACAAACCTAAGAGACTTGCGGGAGGGCAGCTTGGGTATGGTGTCAGACAAAGCAAAGCTAGTTAAAAAATTGGGAACTGCTGGTGTTGATTGCAGAAGAGCATGAGCCCTAGTTGATCTGTCTTCAGAGACATGAATCGATACAGAAGCAGGTTCAGGTACATGGGCTTGAGAGGAAGCGGTTTCGGGTACTTGGGCTTGTGAGTCACTTGTGTTAGGCCAAAGGCTTGGAGTTGTTAAAGAATCATCTCTATCATTCCTTGGATTTGATTCACAATGTCCATCTGCCGGAGAGTTTTGATCGACTGCTAGTGAAGGCGTTTGTCGGGAGTCTGTCGGCGTGGGTATGGGGCTTTCATGAGAATGCTCTGAAGGAGCCGGTGAGTCAAAATCTGAATCATTCCCATCATTTGGTGTCCAGGAAGTGGGGAAGAAAACGTCGTTTGGGGTTGCACAATCATTAACTGAAACTTCAAGTAACGAAGTTCCAAGCCTAAGCTTAATTCTTGATGCGACCGGGAGAAAAATTGTGCGATGTATCAACTCCAACGCTTGGTCATAGTTAAACCCTGATAAGGAATTGGGATTTATCATGATTGCCTTTCCGTACGAGCAAGCAATCTTTAGGAAAGTTTCTGTCCCCCAAGCTTCTAATGGAACGCCTCGTATTGATATCCATCGATAAGAGCCCCCTCTAAATTGCTCATGTGGGTAATCGTGAATGTTTGTGAACCATTGATCCAGCCACCCCGACTTGAGGAATTCCGATTTGGCATCCTCGTTGGAGAAAGATATTAGGAAGACCCTACTTTCGATTGAGTGCAATGATACATTGCTTATGCCCCATGCTGTTAGTCGTGAATAAAGATAATCCGTGCCGGAATGTTCATTTGAAATGGCCAAGCAACACCATTTCAATTTGTCCACAACATCCTGAACTCTAGTGACTTTAATCACACGAAAATTCGTGCCCATAGCCTCTGAAAACCTGGGACCTCCATGTCGTTTGGTTTGGGGTGTAGTCTTGGGATCTCTGTGATTTCTTCCTGAATCTCTTGATTTTGTGGCCCGGGATTCCTGACGAGGTGCCACTGGATTACTCTCATGTGCCTTGCGACCCCGATTTGCAGTTGTTCCTGTACTCGTCTCCGGCAAGTTCCATGGATGCTGACGCCATGGTACACGCGCTAGGGCTACATGAATACAATCATTGAAAAATATTTTACCGTCCAGAATATTTATAACCCTTCGTGCTTCTGCTGCAGAATTAATCATCACGAACCCGATCTTCTTTCCTGCCCTGTTAGGTCTCGAGGGAACGAAGCACTCCTGAACATCCGTTTGCATCTCAAAAATCCTTCGTAACCATTGCGAATACACGGTGCGCGGGAGATTTGAGACATGAATCGTTGAGTGTGATTTGGGCTGCGGACGATGCTGGTGAACCTGCGAAGTCTGTCGTGATGGAAGTGGCTCTCGATTGAATCTAGGGTTTGGTGGCGGTGGCGGCGGCGCACGGTTGGGTCTTGGTGGTTGTGCACGATTTGGCCTGAGTGACGGTGTGGGCGCACGTTGGGCCCTAGGTTTTCGCGGCGGGGGTCGTTGACGACTGCTGAGAGGTTTGGTCGGCGGGGGTCATTGTCGCCAGTTGAGAGCCATCACTGAATCCTAGCTAAGTATAATATGACTTAAATGTGCTCACAACACGTGCACTTAAATGAGTAATTATAAATTAATCATAATAATGTGTCAAATGTGTAGTTCTATTGTGTAAAAGGTTGTGTTTATGTCAACCAAGTCGTCACGTTAAAAAGACTCATTGAATTATCATGTTAAACATATTGTTCGTGTTCATCATGCGACACGGTTACCAAACGTGTCGTGCTAAATCGCTCAATACATAATTAACTTTTAATTTTATACAAACACAATTTGTTGGTGTGAATCGCCAATTGTACCATGTATGACATTAAGCCAATGAATTACATATTAGAGATTAGTTTTTTTTTTCCCCCTTTTATTTTAAACTCCAATTAAGTAGAAGGTACGAAATATTGATCTTTGGAGTGGACAAAATTGAAGATCTTTATTAACCATCGTGTAGAAATCTTATAAAGATTCTATCTTTTCATATTATCCTATGCTCTTTATTAGAGTGAGTTGAAACTAATTCAAACAAATTCTGGACCTCATTGATTTTTGTAGATATTTTCCGAAAATAGAAATATATGTATACTAATTAAGTTCTCCTTTTCATTTTTTTAAGAAAAACAACCGAAAAAAAGGTGGGAGATTTGGCCGAACCCCTACCAATATATTAATAAAAACAAACAAGTTCTCCACTTGAAAAATTCAGATTAGCATACAATACATAACAAATATTTTTTCATAAATAATATTATTTGCCCCAAATTTGATAATA
>JAYMTI010000190.1:0-11863 GCA_036897505.1 Pelargonium transvaalense | reverse complement strand
ACAGAATTCGGTCAAAACCAAGTTTGGGGGGGTATTTGTTGACAGAAAAAGTAAGGGGGGTATTTGCAAAACGCCCCAAGTACATAGGGGGCATGCAATTAACCCTAGTATATATCTAATGAGTTAAAGTTGATCACTCATCAAGATTGATCCTAGACTTCAATGATCTTTTTTTTCTTCTTCCAAACTTGGTGGCCAATAGCATGTTTACATGTGGTTTTATGAAGAAAAAATAAATAGCTTTGATAATATATATATAATAGTACGCTGTATTTTAGTTTTGCGCAGTGATTATTGACTTATTTCACGTTTGGTAGCTGAGAAACGGAGGAAATGAGAAAAAATCGAATAATATATGTATGTATGCTTTTGGTTGATTTTGTGACCCCAATTAATGACAATGACAGTGTAAAAGTTTTTTTTAGTCAGAATTATGTTTCAGCTATATATTGTTGGTTTTGGTTGTTGAAATTGAACATGTTTATTGAGCTAGTAGATAATATGGTTCTATTTTTTGTCTTTGCTGTCTTATAATCTTAATAAAATAGACTTTGCTTGGATGCTTCTCATTTTTGTCCATGTAGATGGAACTTTTATATGTTCATTTTTAAATTTACATTCTCAATTCTTTTGGATTTGATGTGTATTTCTGTACTTGCTTGTTTCATATGCATTTTTGGGTGCTCAATGGGATTTGTTTCATATATTTCTGTATGCATCTTAGCAATTGAGTTCTTCATTTGGTTTTATTGGGGTTAGAACTTAAAATGCTTTTAGTATTGTTGTTTTTTGTTTGTTTGGTTTGTTTTGTACAAATTTAAGTTATGTAGTTTGTTTTAATGTACTGAGTAGGATGCTGCTACATTTGAGGCTGCTCTTGATTGGTTATGCTTGAATGTCCCCGGGAATGAGCTTCCGCTGAAGTTCTCCAGTGGGACTTCTTTGCATACAAATGAAGGTATTTTTTTCTTCATTTCTACAGGAATCTAAATTTGCAGGTCTTTCCGATAGTGTGTTTTTATCTTAAATGGAACGCATCAGGCGGTTCTGTCTGCGTCATATCGACCGCAAGGGAGGATTGGACTCCATCTGTGGATTCGTCTATTGACAGTAAGGTTGATAAACCTGAAATAGCTGTTAGGGTCAAGGGGCGGTGGGAAGATGATGATCTTGATTCTCGCCAACCATCCCAGGCAGACTGGATTCGACAATATATGGAACAACAGGAAGAGGTACATAAACAACACACTTCAATCTTCACTAAATACCTTTTTTGGCAATCTTGAAGGTATATAAATGAAATTTTATGAACTCTTTTGTACTTAATTTCATTTTTTACTGAATACAAATGGGAATCAGTCTTTATTTCCCCCCCTGAATGTGTAAGAACTCAATAACTTGTTGGATTACTCCTCCCCCCCTCAACTGTCCATTGTACCCAAAAAATGGATGCCCTACTCTAGTATTCACTTTCTATTTTGGTAGTAAATTATAGTTAGTTTGGCGATAATATCATCTGAACTAGTTACTTTAACGAGTTTGTCATCACAAGATACGGGTGGAAAGTCAACCACTCCCAAAATTACCGTTAATGTGATTATACATGATTTAGCTAGATATAATACCTTCCTGAACAGTTTATGGACTTGCATGCTGTGGAACTGGAATGTTCCTTGTTTATCCGTCGAATATTGCATTTTTCATGCTTGTCTTCTAGTTATCTGGCTGACCTTGCAGTTTGCTACATCTTGTTACATATAAAGTTCATTTTCGAATTTTCTACCTTGACCAAAGTGTTTCTCCATATGTATTCTAAGAAAACTGTGAGAAAATTGGTTGGTACAGAGAAGGAATTGACAATAAATCTACATTATTTTCAGGATGAACCCGACTCTTGGGAAGATGATTTAATTGGGCAAGGTTCGAAGGGAAAGGTATTGTCAATTTATTATGTTAGAATTGTAAAATCACTTGTGATCATGTTCTGTTCATTGTGATGTTAACAAGGACTACCTTTTCTCCACTCTTTCTGCTTGGATAGGTTAAGGTTCCTAGGTCTTATGATGTTATTGCAAAGGAGTATCATGCTGCAAGGCTAGAAGCAGTGAGAGCCAAAGATAAACGAGACAAACAGAGCCAGGAACGGGCAGGCCAGATCATCCGGCAACTCAAGCAAGAACTGTCTGCTCTAGGTTAAATTCAATTTCATTTCCCATTCAGTCTAAAATTTGTGTTGAAAACAATTTTGTCATCTTCTGCTTGCATTTATCAACCAGGGTTATCAGATGAAATTTTGGCATCTGATTTTGCAAACGAACATGCCTCTAGTCGATCATCTGAAAATACATTTGCCAGTCACCATGAGGCCACAACACTGCCCAATTCAGAAGGTGATTCAGCTTATGTTGAGCTTGAGGATGAGTCAGTGGCACATGGGAATAATATGGCGCACTGCACCTCCAAAGAGTTTCCAGCCACACCTACTCTAACCAGTCAGGATAAGTGTGCCTCAGAGGAGGAGTCAGGAGATGTAGAGCTTGGCAATTTCTTCGTAGATGATGATCCATCTAATGAAGTGTTACCTCCTGAAATTTTGAAAATGCAGAAGCAAGAGAAGATGAACGAATTTTGCAGTGATAAGAATTTAGAGAAACTGGAAGGCATCTGGAAGAAGGTAATATCTTCAATGCCATTAGTTTGTTAACTTTGACGAATGATTCTGGAAAATTGAACAAGTCAAGTCAATATCTGATTCGTGATTAAATCTAAATCACTTTTCTACACTGTATTTGTTGTGTGGTTGAATAGGTGTGTGTTTGTCTTGTGTATCACTTGCACAAATAAACTTGGTTTTCATGTCTGGATAGTGGATTGTACTTTCAAGACTTAATTAGAATGCAGGACTGTACCCCTATACTTAATTATTTTTTGGCTGGGCCATATTCAAACTCCAGATATTCTTGTTTTGAATTGTTCTACTTATTTTCCTCTTATGGTATTTGCTTACAATTTATTTGTTGGAAGTTCTATCTGTTTGATCTATCATTTTGTTATGTAGTTTATGTTATATATTTACAGGGAGACCCACAAAAGATACCCAAGGCTGTTCTTCATCAGTTATGTCAAAGATCAGGTTGGGAAGCTCCAAAGTTTAATAAAGTGCAGGGTAAAGGGGCTAACACTTCTTATGCTGTCAGTGTCTTGCGTAAGGCTAGTGGGAGGGGCAAAAGCAGAAAAGCTGGTGGTTTGATCACTCTTCAGCTGCCTGGTCAGGATGAAGCTTCTGATTCTGCTGAGGTACTCAGTTTTCCCTTACATTCATGCCTCAAATTATGAAGTTACTCTCATCACTATGCTATGGACAAGGCATATAGAGAGATTCGGCTTGAAAGTTTGAACATTCTGTTTAATCGTGCACATTTTGTTTTTCTTTCTGTATTCAATTTTTTATTCACTAAAACCTTGATTTCAGGTGGGCATAATGCAGCTTGTTTAGTGCTTAATTATTTTAATATTCTTCTGCTCTGTGTTCAATTTTTTGATGTTCCCTCCCCCTCTCTCGCCCTTATGTTATCACCATTGGTGGTAAAATGCCTCTCACGGAGGAGTCACCCTCCCTAACTAATAGAGCTTATCTAACAATTCCGGGGAACTATAAACTATTGTTATTTTGCTTTCAGGATGCACAGAATAGAGTGGCTGCTTATGCACTTTTTCAGCTGTTTCCAGATCTCCCTATTCATGTAGCAATTACGGAACCTTATTCTTCATTGGTCTTGCGGTGGATAGAAGGTGGTCCTGTTTATAATACAAAATTTAACTATGAACATTTAAGTATCTGTTTGAGAAGTTTGACAAAATTTTCAATATAAGGGAGTTACCTCATTATTCTTTTGGATTGATTACTTTTGTTGGGTCAGCTAAGAGCGATATTGTTGTTGAAGTTCATAATTGCTATAGCTATAAGTTTTGGAATCCTATAGGGGAATCACCAACCAACCATGGAGAGACTGAGGAAGATCGAAGGGCTGGTTTTGTGGATTCATTGTTGAATGCTGATGGTCCTAGTTTAACTGCTTCTGTTAACAGTTTGGGTACTTCTCTTCCAGAAATGCCACAGCAAACTGATCTTGAAGAAACTAAAAGTTCATCTGTTCGAGCTGATTCTGCTGCTGAAAGTACGATCCTCACTTCCATTTAATTGCATTGTATGGCACATTATGTAGGCAGCTTTTCTGATCAGGCTACTTATTTGATAATGCTCTTCATGGACAATCTCTTCCTGAGTTGATCATTTTGTGTTTAGTTTGTTTTGTTCCCTTTTTCCAAGTACTGCATTTCTCAATCCTTTCATTGCTGGCCCGTATTAATATAGTCTCATTTTTTATTTCTGGGAAATGGGTATATTGAATGTAACTACTGGAGAAAAGAAAGTAATATTGAACACTGAGTAAGCGTGTACAAGGATTGAGCTAAAAATAGTCGGGGAGCTGATTTTGCTCATTCACACAGCAAAACCAGACAGTCTTAACTAAGTAATCTCTAAAGTAGTAACTTACATTTTGGATAGCATATTTTGTTGAAAGAATAATAAAAATGAAATTCCTCTATGCAAATTAAAATTGTTGCCATTTTTGTCAATGCCTAATTGCAGGAGCAAACTATTCTAAAGAATTGGAGAGTTCTTATCTCAAACAGGAACAACAGAAGAAAAAGAATATGCAGAAATACAAGGTTAGTGTTACTTTTTAAGTTTTCCACCAAGAAAAAGAGTTCCTAGGAGGACACTGTGTTATGACTCCTATTTATTGAAAGAGGTGTTTCCTTCACAATGTCATACTCTGCATCTCTTTCAAAACTTGGATGGAGGATTGTGGTTATTAGTATTCTTCTTGTGGCTACCTCTAACAAGTATTTGGAATGTTAGTATACCAGTTCTTTATGGGCAGCATAACTTTTGGTTGTGGACCTATTTGGGTTATGGTGCTTCTCTAATGAAATGTTGTTCTTGTTCACTATAAATAAGAATATTTCATACCTTTTTATGCATCTCATTCTGAGTTATACCTTATAGCTGTGATTGGTGTCATTAACTCATTATATGGGCCATTGTACAAACTAGTGTATATTGATTTCAACAGTATCACTTGGAATTTATATTTTTAGAATTGCTTTGTAGTTATGAATGTCTAGTCATGATAGGTGGTATTTATATTTGCTGCCCTTCTTCTGTCAGTCCTGTGTGCAAAAATATCAAGAAGGAACTTTTCATCATTCATATAAACAGATCTCTCCTATTTGTTGGCCTACACTCATAATTTCACAGGTTTTGATTTAGACACTCTATATATGTGTGTGTGTGTGTGTGTGTGTACATACTAGTAAATTATATATGCATGCATCTAGTTCTTCGTATATTGTCATGGTATGTATTTGAATCTCTGTAATTATATGCTAGGCTCACTAGTGGCTAGTTTCATTCTCTTTATGATTAGACTAATTGTGTTGGTGGGTGGGTGGAGTGGTCTAAACGGTGGGATGCGGCGCTACTCACCCATGTTCTTTGACGTATTTTTTCTTTCTAGGACATGTTGAAAACTAGAGCTGCACTTCCTATTGCTGGGTTGAAGGGTGATATTTCACGACTTCTGAAGGAAAATGATGTTCTTGTTGTCTGTGGAGAGACAGGTTCTGGAAAGACAACTCAGGTGCAAACTCATCTTTAATTTCCTTTCATGACTTTTTTGTTTTGTTTTCCTCTTAGCTGTAGGAGTCCCTTATCAGGCCTTATTTCTTGTGCTCTCATTTTACATTCTCCTCCCTTCTGCATAGCATCACAACTGTTTATTTGGATTTTTTGTAGGTTCCACAATTTATATTGGATGAAATGATTCAATCTGGAAGCGGTGGATATTGTAATATCATATGCACACAACCAAGAAGAATAGCGGTGGGTGGAAACTTTTGTTCATACTTACAAGTGATCCTATATTATGCAGCCTTAGTTTACATGTCTGTTACTTTCTCTTGTTGAAATGAATTGATAACAAACTTTACTGCCAGCATAACGTATTATCTTATGACGAAATGATTCATTTTAGAACCCTTTGATGGGATTTTGGAGTTATTTCGTTTTGCACTTCCGTGCATATTATCCGCGGTTCATTCTAGAATATCAAAAGCAAATAGGAAGAGAAAAGAAAAGAAATGTTGCTTGTAATAGTTGTAGTAATGTGGCTTCTCAATTGTGATTGGTTGGAGGATTTAATTGAGAAACATGTGTAGATACGTTGAATCTGGAGATGAAAACATTAGCCTATTTTTCATGTAGCATCACATAATATTGAAGAGTTTCTTTTTCTTCTTAAATTATGTTTCATCATTTTGTTTTTTCTAGTCTTGTGTTTGCTTTTTACTGTTTTGTTGTATAATCCATAAAAATTGCCACCCACTTTCACTGCCTATGCAATTTCGTAGTACTAACACAGTAAGGGTCAGGAGATACAAAATTCCTTTTCAATTCATTATGATGTTGTATGCCTATAAACAATCTACTTTCAATTTCAGGCTATTTCTGTTGCTGAAAGGGTTGCTGATGAACGCTGTGATACTGCACCAGGTCTAGATGGTTCTTTGGTTGGATATCAAGTTCGTCTCGACAGTGCAAGGTGGTCATGTGCTTCCTCTGCTTGAGAATCATCAATGCTTTCTTTCTTTCTTTCTTTCGATGATATATAAACTTGCACCATTCAATGTCTAATCTTCATTTTATTTGTTTGTTGCATGGATGAATTAATAGAAGTTTCATGCTTCCACCCTATGAGAGGAAAGTTGTTAAATTTTCATGCATTGAACGAGTGATATGCATAGTGGAGTTAAAGAAACAGTAGTAAATTGATGTGAATAAAAAAATTAGAGCTGACAGAGCCGCGTTGGTGCTAATTAGATTTGAGTTTGCACTTGCTGAATAATGCAAGCAGTCATATCCTAACTATTGCTAATTACAACGGAACATGGCTTATGGAGAATGACTATTGTTGGTTGAATTGATTCTTAGGATAATGCCTCAAGGTTCTCAATGATGTTAATGAACTTTAGGAACTATTGTTTTGTTGGTTATGTATATTTTCAACATGTGATAGTTGGTTCTTCCACGATGTTTCAGTTATTCTTGGCCACAACCTACTTTTGAACTTGGATTCATGGGGAATGTAATCCATGATGATAAATGTGCTGTAGTGGATGTTTGTGGTTATCAATTATCATTGACTTTCTTCATGATAACTATAGCATTCCTTATATTTGTATTTTCTCACTCAGTTTCTTGTCAGGAACGAGAGAACAAAGCTTCTCTTCTGTACAACAGGCATTCTTCTGAGGAAGATTGCGGTATGTCTTCCTCGCATTGATCTCCTTACTCCTATCTAGAATTATCACAGTTCTCAAATAATTTACTTTTAGATTTAGCATGTGTCATGCTAATTTATGTAGATATAGATAATCATATTTCACAGTATAGTACATAATATCGGTTGAAGTATCACATATTGCGTATGGAGCTTAAGACTGTTTAATGTACTAGTTGGGCCATCCAATTAACAACTTAAGCTTTTAGGTTAGACTAAAGTTTAACCTTATCAAAATCCAAAAATTAGAAATGCTTTGGTTGAAGTACTCGTCTTGAACCTGTGTAATCCATTTCAGTGTTCTGATGCAAATTTGTCAGTTTCAACTAACCTTAACTCCTTATGAATGTCCAATGCGCAGGGTGATAAGAAGTTGACTGGCATTACTCATGTGATAGTTGATGAAGTACATGAAAGGTCACTGTTGGTATGCTTCTAAAACTTAAGCTGGTTAAATTAGTTACCTTGGAGCTCATGAAAACTTGATTGACACGCTCTTTATAGTTGGCAGAATCATTTCTTGGTGATGAGTTAATAAGTTATAAGTTTTTATGACATGTTGACAAGCCGATCTGGTATTTTGTGACCAAAACTGATGGTGGATCTTCCAAATAGATTTTGAACATTAAGGCCAATAATTAATTATGGAGTTCCTAGATGTAGAAGTACTGAATATAGTGCACAAATTTCAGTCTACATAGTCCGCATTTCTTAATAATTAATATAATAGTAATAATAAAAAGAGCTTGTTGTCTCATTAGATCTCCAGGGTAAGAAGTTCTCTCTAGAGATCAGACCATTTAAATTGATAAAAAGAAATAAGAATAAACAGAAAAAATAACCGTTTTTTTTATTATCTCAGGGTGATTTTCTACTCATTGTTTTGAAGAATCTGATTGAGAAGCAATCTGCCCATAGCACTCCGAAATTGAAAGTTATTCTTATGTATGGTGGTGCATTTTCATGTTCATTATGGTTTATAATTAGAGTACCTTTTTATGTTGATAAATTTTTAGTTGGTATTTCATGATTCATTTATTTTGTCTATGCTCATATATATTAGGTCTGCAACTGTTGATTCAAACTTGTTTTCAAGATACTTCGGTGATTGCCCTGTAATTACTGCAGAAGGGCGAACACATCCGGTAACAGCTTATTATCTTGAAGACATATATGAGCGCATCAGTTATCTCCTTGCTTCTGATTCTCCAGCTGCTATAAGAAATGAAGCAACCTCAAAAGCGAAGGTAGTTTAATATTGGGCTCCTAGATTCTTGTTATGTCGTGATACATTGTTAAATCTTTCTCCACCCTCTTCCTCTGTACAACTAAATGGTTGAATTGAAGTAAAGGCCTCCGATTGTGCACTTGTCGCGCCACCAATAATTAGAGAAATGAGGCTCGAACATGAGGGGCAGTTTTGAATATAAAGTTTGACATTGATTAGATATGAAAAAGATCAAGCTACATAAAAAGGTGAAAGTCAAACTTAAATAGTTTGACCTTTTAGCTTGGTAAACTCAAAGCCCTTATATGTGGGCACAACAAAATATTAAGTTGTACATGGTATCAGAGCCGAGTTTGATCAGGAGAGATGGCCATTTGAGTAACCTCACCCTATGGTCTTGGGTCCACATACAAAAGTACAAGTCTCCAGTGGCTCATGTGTAGAAAAGAAATGCCTTCACATGAGGGGAGTGTTGAAGTGAAAGCCTTCGATTGTGTACATGTCAAGCCCACAATAAAAAGTGAAGTGAGACCTGCCCATGAGGAGGATGTTGAATATAAGTCCCACATTAGTGAGATTTGAAAAAGATTAAGCTATATATTAAGGTGAAAGCCAAGCCTAACTTATAAAGTTGACCATTTAGCTTAGTAAGCCCTAGTACTTTTATGTAGCCCATAATCCATATAAGGTTCTAGCTGGACAGTTGGGGTGATCTGTTGAATAGTTGCCTTAATTGGTTTGTGTGGGATGGTTTGGATACTGAAATTCGTTTAGAAGCTTGAAGAAGGCAAGATCATTTCTTTCCATTTTTATTTGCTTATGCTCTTTAGAGTTATTTTGAGAAAGTGGATACATTCCAGCTATGTGTTGTCAATAATATTCTCAAACTACCTTTAATGGCTTATAGAGGCTTCCTGACGACAACTTACCTATCTCATATACTCATTGACCTGCTTTTCCATGTACGTTGTGCGGATACATGAATTGACTCCATGCATATGCTTTTATCATATAATTTATGGATTTTCCACTACTTCTGTCCTTTCTATCAAGAGTATGTCCCAAGTTTTCTTTCTATTCCTAAGTAAAAGTTTGATTCTCATCCAAAATCACTAACTCTTGCATTATGATAGTTCAACAGTGGTCCTGTGAAGAACCATAGGGGACAGAAGAATCTTGTCATATCTGGATGGGGTGATGATTATCTGCTATCAGAAGGGTGTATAAACCCATATTATGTTCAAAGCAATTATGAATCATACAGCGAGCAAACTCAACAGAATTTGGTAACTGCCTTTAAACTGCATTTTTTTTAATGTTTGATTTGGTGGGTTTCTTTCAAAGTAACGAGGTAATTTTTCGATAAATGTTTCAACAGAAAAGGTTGAACGAAGATGTAATTGATTATGATCTCCTTGAAGACTTAGTAAGTTATGTTGATGAAACTTGCGGTGAGGGTGCCATACTTGTGTTTCTGCCTGTAAGCCCATACTGTAAACCTTTCATATTGATTATCTGTATCATGGTGGATTGTACTAAAGTGTCGTCTACTGCATAACAGGGAGTGTCTGAAATTTTTATGTTACTTGATAAGTTATCCGCTTCTTACCGATTTGGTGGTCCATCATCTGATTGGCTTCTCCCTTTACATTCTTCTGTGCCATCAACTGATCAGAAAAAGGTTTTTCTACGGCCTCCAGAAAACATACGTAAGGTAAGTGTTCCTACTTATAGAGGTTGGTTCTATCATTTTTATTTTATGCAATGTTTTCACTCTATTGATTAATTATTGATGAAATTAACCGTTTTCAATTCACTATTGTTATTGTACAATCGTTTGTTTATCATACTTGTACAGACTGTCATCCATTGCCATTCTTTAATATATTATTCCCCAGGTTATTATAGCCACAAACATTGCAGAGACCAGTATCACAATAGACGATGTGGTATATGTTATTGACTGTGGAAAGCACAAGGAGAATCGTTATAATCCTCAGAAGGTTTGTGCATTTGGGTTTTTCTTCTGTTATTGTTGATGATTTAATACTGTATCTCAACTGCATAAGATTGCATTCTTATGAGAACATTATCTTAATTTTCGGGCATTCAGGTGTTTGTCAACAGGTTCAGTCCTGAACCAAATCAGATATGCTGAATGAATTTTGATAGATCTGAATAGATTGGGCCTATTTTTTATTTGGTGAATATGCAATTTGAGTCTCCCAGCAAGTTGATCAAAGGTGTCTGACATTTCTAACAAAACTCATCTTGTAGAATTTAGTTATGGACTTAGATTTGAGAATCTGATTCTAATAGCTTTTGAGTGCTCTGACTGCTTTTGGGCATTAATGGGATGATGTTTACCCTCATGTCTGTTCCACCTATAAGTCAAGGCACTATTAAGTCCATAAAGTTCCAAAAATTTCAAGTTGATGGAGATCTTTGTCTTCTGCAGAAATAAAAATTCTCTCAAGTGCCTTGACTTAGAGTCACGACCCCACAATGGTGGTCTCATGCGCGAGGCCCGCTTTTTTTTTATTATTTTAAAATCATTGTGCAAGGGTTTTTGAAGTTCATCAAAATCCGAATAGGTTAAGTACACACTTCTATCTATAAAAGAAAAATAAAGGGTTCTCAATACTTTCTAGCACCTCAAAACCTTTGCCTCCTTACTATTTTCCAAAGGCAGAGATGCTTTATTTAATTTTGGAAAACTTATTAAATTGGTGCTACAAAATTGAAGTGGGAAGGCAGGATAGAAGATGATAGCATATAATACTGATTTGAGAGAAATGATTGAGAAGACAACAGTTCTTATCGAATGTTGCTTCCACAAATGTTAGCAGACCTCTTTTCCAATACGATGTTGCATCTGTATTTTTTGTAGATAATTATAGTCACTTGGATTTAGTATGGATGCATTTTTTATTATCTTGTTATTGATGGAGAGCTAATGGTGAGGGAGTGAACTGATAAGTGGTTGAGTTTTTTAGAGTAGGTAAAAGTGAATAAGTCAAGAAGTACAGTGGCTGACAGAAATGTAAGCAATGCCGCAGTAAGCATCAATGCCGCGGCAAGCAATAATGTTGCGGCATCGTAATAAGCCCAAAAATGGGTGAATTTGAAGGGAATGTCGAGGCAAGGAGAAATGTCCCGGCATCGTGTCGGAAACTAGCAATCCGAGGGTGACGTGGACTGGGAAAGAGAGTCCAAATGAAACACTAAC
>JAYMTI010000189.1:0-11882 GCA_036897505.1 Pelargonium transvaalense | reverse complement strand
TTTAGTTATAAACTTAAGCTCTCACTACAATTTTATTTAGGCGATTTCCCAGTATTGGGGCGCTTTAGGCGCTTTAATTATAGTTTTCTGTTTGCAGGAGTCCTCTAAATTTCTATCTCTTTAATTAGTATTAAGGCACTTATTTCAAGAAGAGCCTATTATACCATTATAATGAGAGCCTTTTCAGTCCAGTAAGAGCAGAATTTAAAGAGTAAACCAACAGAGTTCTATTTGATTCTAGCGAGACGATAATAATCCAAATTCAAAAAAAAAACACTTTATTTTATAGAAGGTTAGGGTGAAAACGGGTAAGACGTAGTACAAAGTTCGAATAGAATGCTTATAAATTGCTTATAAATATAAAGGTCATAAACCTAATATTTGAGTAACCTCTAGAGGAAGTTCCTACACTAACATGTTTTCGGGCAACAGAATTACTTATACAGAATAAGTTACCCTTTATAATAGTAGGATCAGATTCCCCTATACCTAGAATAAAGTACAGGCCTGACCCTTAAGTTTCCTTTGTTCAATAGAAATTGTACTTAATTAGAATTTGTTGGTTCAAATCATGTGAGTCTGATTTACTAATAGCTCATGTCAATAGGATATACAGTCTGAAAATTGCAAATTTATAGGGTAGTTAAACTTTTTATTAATGTTTTTAGGACTCATAAGAGCACTGTCAAGAATAAGAATTATAGTTAATGTCAAGCACCAGGTTTGTTCCTATTTCTATAAAGAACACTATACGCTATTTGTTAACACGAGTCTAATATGGGCATTCATTCAGGATTTTTACTTTATTATAGATAGTTTGTGCGGGCTTCTCCGAATATTGAAGTATAAGACATTTCACACTTTTTTTTTTCCTTTTTTCAATTATGGAGCCCCGCAAAATAGACTAAAACCTCTAAGGCATTCCTTAGACCCTTCTCAAGAATCTACAGGAGCGCTAACTTTTATACAGGGACTCTTAGATTACTTTCTTTGTACTGATTGATAAGAAAGCTCTCCCGAATAAACACTTTACTTGACGCATAGTAAAAGGGATAATTCCAACGAATCTTGTTATTAATCTTAGACAAAAAAACGGGATTCCTAAAGTCTCAGTAGAGAATACCTTTGGCTCGATATACCCGACAGTCCCCCTAGGTACTTAATTTTCTAAAAGAAGGCTAGAACTCTAGTGTCAAAATAAAAGGATACCGAGGGAATAATTTTCAGTATATGGCTTGTTGGGATTAATTACCAAACCTCTCTCCTACAGCTGATAGCTAATGGCCCCTATTTTTACTTCCTGCTCGAGTGGAGTCCCCTTTTGAAGTAAATTCTATTAATTATTCCATGGATTTCCTTACTAGCAAGCAGTAGACATTACTTGAGTTGTTTCTGTTGTAGTACTGAGTTCCTTAGTGAACTTTCTTAACTTGAAACTTCTCAGGGCCCTGTACTGAGATTCTAGTAATATATCAAGCAGTACACTATAATAAAAGCTTTAGTTTACATAGTAATTTCATTTTACAAATAAGTTTAGCGCTACCTATAATAACTATAAAAAAAGGAAATACCTCTAAAAGAAGGTGGAATAGGGCCTTTTCGATATTTAAGGAGTCTTTGCGATTTGCTATAGTAAAAAGTAAAAACTTCAGCAATTTTAGAAAATGTAGAATCGTTTCCTAAGTTTACTGAGCGATCTCCTGCAAACAAGGAATTAGAAGAATCCAGTATATTTCATTTTAGATAAGGGAATAAGTTTTCTGGAGTGGGGAATCCCCTTGTAAAAAGTATTTCCCGTGCCAATAAAGATTTATTAAAGAGGCGAAGTTAAATAGTTACAAAAGTCGTCCTCTCGGTACTCACTAAAACTATAAAACTTGTGCAACTACAAGGAGTCCCCAAATAAAGAAAATATAAAAAAGTAATAAAGGAGACGCTCTTAACTACTACGTTGACATAAAGTTATATATGCATTCGGAAATTAGAAGTAATAAGAGATCCCCGAGGTATATAAAGAAAGGGTACTCTTATCCTGTCTTTTAAGGTTGGGCTAACATGCGGATTTCCTTAAGGTTTTTGTAAGTACTTCACAGTAAAGTAGTCATTTGTGTTATAAATTTCCTCTTAACAAGTAATGCGCAGTGCCTAGAGAATTAAAATCTTGTGGTTAGTCTTCGAAAAAACTCCTATATTACAAAACTTTTAACTACCTAGACTTCTTTTATTGCGCAGGTTATTCGATTTATACCTACTCCGCTTTCTCAGTCTATAGGTCTATAGCAATACCTTTTTTATACATAGCTCTAGAAAAAAAACTATTAGGATAACAATATCGAGGAAGAGAAGCCTTCTTAAACCAAGCCGCCAATAAAGGGTCGCTTTAATTGACAGAATGTTAGAATCCTATAGAATAATAACCCGAGCAGATATAAAAAGAAACCGGTATTTTCGGTAATATGGGAGGCCCCCCTTTTAACAGGGGGCCGCGTTATAAAAATTCTAAGAGCTTTAAGATAAAGTAAAGGACCCCTTTTACTATATAACAAGTAAAGTAATAGAATTCGATAGAAGAGCTCTTTACCAAGAATTTCTTAGACTATCTCTTTTCGTTTCTTATAAGATTATAAGGGGCACCCGCAGTCTATTATAAAGTTTCTCTATAAAGGAACTCCTAGTATTACCCCATTCTTTCTGTGTAAAGAGTGGCTCTCTTTTCCTTCCAACTGAGTTCTTTTGCTATTCTACCTTTCTTTTCTGATTTATTAACTTCCGAAGGTCTGAATGCCATATCACTTGCTTCTAGTTTATAATATTAACGAAATTTCATATTGAGGTGAGTACTCTGTGTTTTCCTATTATTCTAGAGATTGACTCCAGGCCTAGGGCTTTCCAATTCTGAGTTTTTTATTCACTACAATTTTAAGCTTTTTTCCAATGCGGCGGACGCGCTTACACAGTAAAAGTAGTTTCAAATCATCTAGACTTAAGACAATTTTAGAGTATAGGGACAGAAATCTTGAGGTTTAAAGCTGCCGTTACTTTAGTCATGTAACAAGGTTGTTTAAGGCTGGGCCTCTTAAAATAAAAGATATTCGAGAGTCTACCTGTTTGTGCCTTGAATACAGAGATTTTGGATCGTGGGGAACAGGGCTAAGCGTTGATGACTGCGCATATCAAGGTATAAACTTATTTTTTATTTGGCAGGATACCCTAACTTCGAAAAGAACTTATTGTTAATAGGACGTCAAAATTATTCAGGAGCTCGAATAAAACAAGTAAAACTAATATATTAAATTACAAAATTGAGTAAATTCACTAGGCTTGTAAGAAAACTCTCTATGGGTCGGCCTACTATTCCTAGTCTACACTGGTACAAGTCTTATTTATATAGTAAGGTTTTTAGCTAAAAGCAATATATTCCCCTTTTTTATGGGTAACTTGGAAAGTCCTTAGAATTGGATATGAGATACTACAGGTTCTTAAAAGGGGGATGATAACTAAAATATTGAGCCTCCTGAAGGGCTTTTACCGGGATAAAGCCATTAAGTAACTTCTCTAGCTAGCTTCTTATAAACTAAATAAACTTGAGTTTGGGGTTTTCCTCTTAGTTTATAGTCATTACCAAGCGGAGCTATGGGCCTAACAGGGGTTATAATCTTTTCTTCAAGCACTGGTATACTCTTCATAGGATATAGTAAGATGAAACATAGTATAGTTTAGTAAGCAAAGGATTCCCAGGACTTAAAAAAAAAATTTGTTCCAAAATTAACTTAAATCTTAGCTTTTGTGGGATTTACTGAAAGTATAAAGTTTCTAGAAATTGAGTCCTCAGCAACAAATATAGAACCCCCTATTTAAAGGGAGTTCCAGTAATAGAATAGAAACCTGAAATACTATTTTAATTCATAAAACCTAGTTATAACCCTTTGCAGTTTGTTTCTCCATTTTCCTTAAATGCGTAAGTTTCTCAGAGTCGAGAGGTCCGATATTTAAGAGGCCAAAAAGTATGCCCCAACCCTACAAAAATCCTTAAATACTTAAAAGAGTAATCCCTAAGTTCTCTAAATCATGCGTAGCGATGCCCCGAAAACCCTGTTATTTTCTTATAAAAGTACAAATTCCAGAGAGGCTTTTAAGATCTAAACAGGCAAAAGTACTAAGACTAAATTATAGAAATTACTTTGTTAAAAAAAGGACAGGGGTCCCGTACTTACTAATTTTGGTATAATAGTTTGTAGCTTTTACTTGATCCCTTTGGATAAGCCCTTGCAGATTAGAGAAACTTCCTTTTAGATTTTGCTTAAATTTTCTATTAAACCCGTTGTGTACTCATTTCAGTTAGTGTAGGCGGCTCCCCCTTCAGGTTAGAACAAAGATTCATCGACACAAGTTTTACCGATTCAGGTAGATTCGGTGGCAAGTACAAGAAGGTTAAAGTGGTTTGTCACCCCATCTGAAAAGCTGCAGAAGTTCTTATGTATGATGATAGAATTCCATTCCCTTAGTATCATTATCCTTAAGGAAATCCAAAGTCTCTGAGTAAAAAAAATCGAGTCTTTTAAGGAGACTCTAGGGTAATGCATTATAAAAAAAACAAGGATTCCCGGATATGCTGAAGTCCTTATGAAGCTACAATTTAGAAAGGAGGTAAATAGGGCCTTGGTAGAACTAAACAGATAAGAATATTACTCTACAATCCGTGGAATATCCTATTTAATAGAATGGGAACCCTTGATATTTTTAATGCTATTTATTTGTAAATCTTGTACGAAAGTGACTCCTATTGTCCTAGAAAGGAGCATATTAAAATCTATATGTACTAAAGTTCCGTGAAACCCAAAATTTGTACTTATAAAAATTATAACAATCTAAAAATTTTTTTTTAATATAAATGGCATACTTTCTATATATAGAATTTTAGGCATGTCATCTTTTTTTGCTAGTATTGTTAGTGTCTACTAAGATTAAAAATTCCCAGTGTATCTATAGAGAATTCCTACCAGTTTAGAAAAAGCAAGTTTTAAGTCAAATCCGATATACAAAAAGAAAGGTATACAAGTACAGTCAAATTGAATTTAAATAAGCGAAGAGACTCCCCTATAGTATATTTGAGGAACGTGAGTACTTGACTCTATTGTTCTTGCTAAGATATGTCCCTGATCACAAAGCAGGATTTGTAAAAGGAGCATTGGATACTCGTGTGTGAAAACCAAGCACGAATATACTTTATAATATTTAATGATTATATAACCAACGTCTCTCGTCTATAACTACTGGTTTCGGTTCGGTTTATCGAGAGTAGCTTAGTGACATTAACTAAAGATCCTGGTGGCTTCTCTTTTGTACTTGGTCTGAAAATCCTACTTTACTTGTTGATTTATTTAAGTTGTACTTAAGCTTCTCTTTATGTAATAGCACCGAAATTATTCCGTTCAAAGAGGAAACTCGTGCAAAGCAACTCTATGTCTAGTACCCTAACTAAGCAAAAGCTATTTTCATTACGGGAATTACTATACGTTAACGGGGGCACTAAAGCGCTAGTAAGTTAGAGTAAGACTTGCTAGAATGCTGGAAAAAGACTTTCTTTTATCTTTTCGTCGTACCCCTTTCTCGTTTTTCTTAGGTGTCGAGGTCTATTGTAAGTATATACCCTTTACTGAAGTACTCTTAATAGCTAGCATGAAAGCCTTTTTTTTGTATAAAATTTGAGTCTTAACAACAAGTACGAGTTCTTATGTATAAGAAGAGCTTACCTATATTATTTTCCAAAAGGGGTCTCAATTCGTGCTACTCAAAGTAGTCCTTTTCTTTAATATATGAGTTCAAACTGACTCTAGGCAAAACAAATTTATTGAAAACAGTAATTTATTTCTTTTCCGATAATATAGAGTCTACAAAACATAGGTTTTACAGTTCAGTTATTGCATCCCTAGTTATTGGTAAACTCTATGAAAAAAGTTACTTATATTCGTGCTACCTATCCTTTGTACGTTGAATTCACGTTCAAAAGACTATTAATAAGATATAATTCTTAACTGATACAATTACTCGTTTACTAAAGTATAAGCCCTGGTTATCTCACAAGAATAACGAAGATTCAATGAAAGACAGGGTTCTAACCCAACAAAAGAAAAGTAATCCCAGCAAAAAAACCAGCTTGCCCTAAGCTACGAGGTTCATATCATGTCTCTTAAAATTCTACTTTCACTCTTTTTTTTTCATAACTAAATAAATATTAAAGTGATAGCAGCCCGAAACTCTTCTTTTCTGGTAAAAAGAAAAAAATTGCATATCTTGTTTTGATATCGAACACTTTTTTAGGCTATCTGGTAAGTACGCCATTACATCAAATACAAGTCTTTTAAGTGTAGTAATTATAATTTTCCCATTTGTAAGCTTATAATTAAGTCTTAAGTCTTTCAAAAGGATTTCCTTATTCAGAACATCTGTTTATTCCGGATTCCGCTTTCGATTCTGAACCATTGTATTTAAACAAACTAGACTTATATATCCTTGGAGAAGCTGGTAAAATTTAATAAGTATCTCTTACACTTTACTAAATTCTAAGGGAATAAGAAACTCGTCCCCTTAGTAGACTGCCCAATAGGAGATAGAGTTGCTTTAACTTTTGTAGAAAGGGACCCGTCGTGGTGATAAGGTTTGTTTAAAAGGACAATCCTTTCTATTTTTTACTCTAAGGAAATCTTTAGCAGATCCATTTAATTCTAATTACAAGAAATAAACCACAAGAATTAGGTCGGTGCTCTAAAAAGCCTTTTGGCGCAGGTTCAAGGTCCTACAGTACAGTAGAGTCTTTTAAAAAGGAAGAGAGAATCCATATTCTATATAAGTTGGGAAGAGTAATGCTGTCTAATATCTCCTAAGTTTCAATTCTCCGATGTCAGTAACTACCAGGACTAGAGAAATATGCTTTAAACTAATAGAACTATCTTATTCTATAACTAAAATAGCTAATATTAACTCTCTAATATTCTTGTGTTCTTGGCTTTGGAAGCTAGGACATGTTATAACCAGCAAGTCTAAGATTCTCTTGTTTTGTAAAGCTAGCATCCCCTGTTTAGCAGATACTGTAGCAATTGCTTGTAAAATAAAGAATACTCTAATAAATTTAACAAAAGGGGCATCCCTCTATTCAATCCTTGTTTATCACTTTTCTAATAGGAATTTAATATCAGGAGATCTAAAAAGGCGTATCTTACCCCAGTAAGATTTACAAAACAAAGAGTCTCCCTGTCTTAATTTCTTACCCATCCCATGTCCCAGAGAAATGCTATACCTAATCCGCCCAAGTTCTTCAAATCTATGAGTCTCAATAAGTATGCTCCTTATCCTTGTTAAAACCCTCTTCGTAACCCGTCTTGTTTTACACAGTAGTATAGAGTGTATTTAGGTTTTTAGGGTGCTATTAAAAGAACTAATTGCATGAAATTTAAGGAAGAAAACCACTGGGTATTAGATTTATATTACAAAAATGCCTTTAACTAAAATACAAAAACCTTATCCTGCCTAAACTAACAACACGGAAACTTTTCTTATATTGTAGACTTACTTAGAAACTTCCAATCTAGTTAAACGGCTAACCTCTAAGAGAAACGAACTTCTTAATAAAAAGGGATAGCGAATTCCCAGAATAGTTCTGCAGTAAAAGTATAATTACGAGCCACGGGAATACTAGGAATCTGGTCTAATAAAGCTAAACCTGATAGATTGGAATAGTACTCTACGGAAGAGTTACATCTTGTTTCTCCTAGGAATATCCACTCAAAAGGGAATCTACATTATTTTTTACTGAACTATTGCGTATTCCTTTTTTACAAGACTTTAACTTATATTAAGGAGCTTCATACTCTCACTATCTATATGAATCGAGAATTCTTTAAGGGTTCCTTCTGTCTAACTGCATTTTTTGCTTCACAATTTCCTAATCATTTAATTGAAAATTACCGCTTCATTAGAGCATAAAAGCAAGATTAAGTTTTAAGGAACTTGTTTTTATAAAAGCAGATCGGAATTGCAGGTCCGAAGCCCCAAACTCGCGAGATTCCTTTATATATATGCTGTGCAAAAGTAATTACTACATTTGAAGCCTTTAATACTCATTATGTCCCTGTTTTTTATTAGCTGTGCTCCGCAAGGTCTTAGAATCTTAAGATTAAAGTAAGGGGAGGGGTAACCCCCGGCTGTATAGAAAAAAAGGCTTAGGTTACATTCTATTTTCTTAACTATGGTAAAAGATCTTCATTCAACAGATTTTTGGATATTCAATTTTTAAGTGAGGAATTCCTAGTAATAAATTGAAAAGGTTCCTACTAATGAGATAGAGCTGGGTCTAGTTTTACAGCAGACTACAGATGTATTTTCTTAGTTAACTTAGCTAGAATTAAAAGAAGTTCTTAAACTAAGAGAGCTAGGGAAGAGCACTAAGAGTATATAAGTTTGACGCCGGTCAAGCAGCTTCCTGTTGTTACTTTTGTTGTCTTTTCCGGATCAAGCGAGGTAATTGAGTCGGTAGAATTGAACATACAAGCTATGAGTTGCGCGGGATCATAAGTCCTTTTCTTAGATAAAAGTCTTTCGCTTAGATAAGGAAACTCTAACGGGTAAGTCCCCAAGGCCTAACTAATAAAGCAGTTCCTGAAGGTCCTATTAAAGATTGCTCGAATAAAAGCTTTACTCAAGTTTTGGCGAAAAGGGAAAGAATACTTTTTCAGTATTTTCATTTAAAAGAGCTTAAGGTAATGAGTTTATTTAGCAATTTTGGAATAATAAGAAAGGACTTGTTCCGTATTGGAGTTACAGTTCCCTTAAATTCCTGAAGTTAGTAAGCCCAGAGATGAACCAGAGATGAAGTAGTAAGCCATAACAATTAGGACTAAGGAATCTCGTACAAAGTCTTAAGATATTAGGAAAAGATACTAACTCCAGGTATTATAAGTAAGAATCCTAATGAGTCAAGACAAAGAAATTAGCAAAGGAATAGATTTTTGGGTCTACCTGTTTTAGTATCTGGCACTAAGGATTCAAAAAAGGATAAAAGCCCCAGGAGTCCTCTTATTTGTCTACGACTAAAGGAAGAGGTATACTCCTCCTACTACTCTTTTTGGTATATAAATATAACAAGGGTCTTTTTTTATATGTAGATAAAGGGACACTTAAATGCCTCTATATTTCATTTATATCAGCTCCATATCTCTTTCCTAACGAGTGAGACTAGAACTAGATCTAGAAATACAGGGTTCTTCTAAAACTTATCCTTGTGTGACGAAGGCCTTATTAAAAAAAAATTCTAGAACTTCTGTATGACTAAAGAATTCAAAAATTATCGGAATGTTATGTATGATTCTACTTTTTCGACGAAAATAGAGTGCTTTTCTTGGACAAATTATACTAGGGGGTCTGTAGCAAATCTAAAGTAGGTTATAATAACTAAGGAATTTTTCTTTCTTTCTAGAGTTTAGAGTTTAGGTATTTACTCTCTGAATTGGTATTCTTGTCTAGTCGAGAGTACTTATCCGATCCCGATCCGATATATTTAACAAATAAGGCGAGCTTGACAATGTCTTAATTTCCAGGTTTGGATTCTGTAAACCAATCTGGTAACGGTCTTGTGATGGAATAGCCAGTGTTGTTAGTACTTACCAGTATCTCTACTTTAACAAATGGAAGTAATCTAAATTCTGTTAAGCTAAGGAGTTTAAGAGTTTTCTAAAATGGAGGCTTCTAGATCTTGGGTTGGAGAGTACTTTGACGATCTGTATATAAAGGAGTTCAACAGATATATAATTGTTGCTATTAGAATACCCGGTTAGTTAAAAGATCTTATTTTGTTTGTATTCTGGGTTTTGTAAAGATAACAGATTCTGAACCTTCTGTGAATAAGGGAACATTCCGATAAAAGCTAATGTCCTTGTAAGCTTGTAACCAGTGTAGCTATTGTCTTGCTAATGTCTAATATCCTTGAAAGAGCTTCTAATGGAGGACAGTCATTACAATTTTGATAGCAAGTAGAGAGAATCTATTTCATTTCCTTTGGTTCTTTGAGAAGTCCTAATATTTTCCTAAGGATCCGATCTATCAGTTTAGCCTAGCCGGGTAAGGGTGTTAAAGAATTGTTCTAGCGAGCCTTGGAAGTACAGTATTACATAGGAAGGACACTCTCTACCCTGAAAGTATTAGCATGCCTAAAAGGAATTACTGGGAAAGCAAGTGAAAGTTGGTTAGGAAGATAGTTGTTAGCAAAGAGGGTGAATGCGAACCGGTTAAGTTAAGTTAGAAGAGAAGTTGTTAGGAGTTGTTGTTGTTGAAAGAGGGTGAAAGCAGACCAAGCACTGATGGAAGCTATTTGTTTAGTTTAGAGAGTCAGAATATCTTAGAGGGTCGGTTTCTGATAAGATGTAACTTAAACTCTTTTTTTGGATGGAGTTCACAAGATTCTATATCATATTCCTGAAGTAACTGTAGAAGACCTCAATTAGCTGTAACTCTTGTAGCAGCTTTCCTTACTGAATTTTGGGATTGTATTAGTTCTTCCTTATATCCCTTATGTGTGTAAGCCGGCTCAGGAGTTTAAGATTTATTGGGATGCTAAGCTAGTGCGAAGAGCTTTCCTTATTTCCCATTTTCCTTATAGTAGAGAGCTTTAGCCTTTGAGATCTATTTCCCGAGTATTTAGCTTAGGATTGACAGGTCCTTGAACAATACTTGACTTGCATTTAGGATAGATTTACTTAACGGATGGATACTGGGATGCTCAAAGACTCCCTATATATAGTAGGCAGCTCTTTGCTCTAGGTAGCTAATAGGCCTACCCAAGTACAAACTTTATAAAGCAGCTCCGTTATTAAGACCCTCTAGTATACGGATCCACATTTTTGTGATACCTATAATTAGTATTCTCTTAAACGAAGTTAATAAAGATAAAACAGGAATTCCCTAAGCGGTATGTAACTGGAAATGTTTATAAAATTTGCGATACAGGCAAGTATTCACAATAACTTATTTAGAAAACCTTAATGAAAATGTAGATGCTACATCCGAAACTTAGGGGGTCACCCGGGTAACGGCTTATAGAGAAGGAAGTCCCCATACAAAACTTGTTTAAGAGTTTCCCGAACAGTTTTTTGCAATTGTCAGCTTTGGAGTCAATTTGTTGTCTTATACGCACCTTGTGCAAGCTTTTGCTATAGGATTTCCTTTACTAAAACGAGTATCTTTAGGGCACACATTTAGAAGAGCTATTCCCTCATTACGAACCCTTCACATAACCCGTCTTTCCAGAGTAGGCAGGGGATTTTGAGATTTCTATATCTGACTATCCTAAGAATTGTCCCGGGCCCTATGTATAACCTAGAATAACACGAAAAAGCAGTTACAAAAAAAAATGAGGCTAAAAACGCACGAGAAATTCAAAAAGGGGCCTTTAACTATAGTACTATCTAAAAAAGAAAATTTAGCCTTGGATGAGTTTTTTTGGATTCACAAACAGGAGTCGTACCTTATTGTATTCTATATAGAATACAATTCGATATCTAGCTGAATCTTCACGCCCTTCGATTCGAGGATTTAATCTAGTAGAGAAGTATTGACTTAAACCCTTAACACTCAAAATAGCATAGCTACAAGGTTCGCAGGGAAGAAAAGCTTCGCAAATTGAATAGAGTTTCTAATCAAAACCCTGTAAATGTAACCAACTACCAGCTTCATTCCGTTGTTACCGGGTTTCCCCGTTCAATATACTCCTAACTAAAGGAGAATCTTTTGCTTTTAGTTATAAACTTAAGCTCTCACTACAATTTTATTTAGGCGATTTCCCAGTATTGGGGCGCTTTAGGCGCTTTAATTATAGTTTTCTGTTTGCAGGA
>JAYMTI010000188.1:0-11882 GCA_036897505.1 Pelargonium transvaalense | reverse complement strand
AATAGCGGTACCTGTCAGCTCAGAGCACGGTACAGTCGGTGAATGAATTAGGTAGATATAATAGATAATCCTTACAGCAAACAAATGCCTTTTAGAATTCTCCTATTCTTTAGAATCCGACCCTGGAAACTTGAGAACATGAAAGCAACCCTTACTTACTAAATCCTAGAAAGGAAGTAATACCCTGTTACTCTTATAACCTAGACCTTTTTAGACTCTTACCTATACCTATGGGAATCTCTATCTTGATACCCTTTGTCAGTCTTCTTAATCTTAATACCTATACCTAGAGACCTACCTTCTTCAGAGCTATACTCTTCTCTAGCCCTGTATCTCTATCTTAGCAAACCCGTCTTATTATATATATATTTTTTTAAGAAAACTTATGACCTAGGCCAAGGAATTACTAATTTGGCTTGTTTTACATAGAAAATCTCTTTACTTGGACCTTTTAAGTTTGTTAAATTAGAAACCCTTAAAATCCTGCTAAAAAGTACATTAATTCAGCTAGCAACTACCTACCATAGTCTAAATTCTAGAACTCTGTGTTACGTCGCGAGTTGAATGCACAAATATCCTTAGGCTAAAATCCCATAGAGTAAGCTTCTTGAGGCTGTTAAGAGCTTAGCCACCTCTTTTATTGTAGTAGGAAGAGTAATCACCTATTCTTATCTCATAATAAATAGCTGAATCCATATAAATTTTGGATCTTGATTTACAGTAGAGTCTTATTAGTCAGTACCGAAAATGAATAGAGTACACCTGAAATGAAAGCTTTGTCTTAGGGATGTTTCATTTTTTAGGGGTCCTAAGTCCGCTACTTTATATTTATACAGGGTCCTCTAAGTTATTGCTTGCGTACTCAATTCCTTTGAAAGTCCGACAAAAGGAAAGGGTGAGGCTCTATAAGGGCTTCTCTTTAGACTAAACGTTAGCTCTTGCACTTTTGTTCTTCACGAAGTAACTCCACTATCTTAGCTAACAAAAACTCTCGCAGAATACGGAAGATTTTAACCCGGCATAGCATAGAGGACCTAGTTTTCTTCTTTTGCACAGACGTAAAGAGTAAAGCTTTTTGTAATGTATCTTGGGATATCCTAGCAGTGCAGCACTTTCTCACCCTATAACACGGGGTTAGAACAACATCTTATTCGTAGGAAAAGCACAGGCTTAACAATCAGGCTCGGTATTAAGTATCTATCAAAAAAAAACCGGGCTTCCTTTGAGTGTAATATTTTAAAATAGGAGAGAAATTCTCTTTTAAGAGAGTTAGTGCGAAAACGAGTATCCTTAAATTATTAAATAATATAGAGATGCTAGCTCTTAATTTTAAAAGATACTTATAGGTTTCACCAGAAAGTCTCATAAAAGTATTCGTGGAAACAAGAGTAAAAGCTATAGCGGCAACGTATTAGATTAAATTATCTTTTGATTAAAGGGAGAGTTTCCTATTTCGTAAATGTTCTTCTTAAATACACTATAGTTAACTACCAAGCACCTAGATTAGATTAGGTACTAACTCTGCCTTTAGTCACTGATAAAGGGGGTTTTAAGTAAAAACAGAACATTATATCCGAATTGCTGGTATTATAAAAGGGGAGCGTGACCTATTGTTTAATGTAGCGTTTTGCTTTAATCTAGAATTAAATAGGAGACAATCTATATTAGGCCGCCTTCCCCTTGAGAAATTTTGTACACGTGTCCGAAGATTTAGTGAAGTCCCTTCAAAACAAACATTTGAGGGTCTTTCCCTTCTTATAAGCTCCATTTCAGGTCCCTCATTTTCTGAGACAAGCCTTTACTCTTACTCGATCCCATTATACTAGCCTAAAAGGGTACTACAAAGTATACCTAACTCTAGAATAGGTACCCTTTTTGTTTTCAAGCACTAATATCTAATATAAAATGAATAGAGAAAAATGATGGATGACCGGCTCTAATAAAACAAGTTTACAAAAGGATTCGTTTCTACCTAACTGAGTTCTCAATTATATACTTGGTCTTGGGTAGGCGTGAGAAGTCATTTATATATTTATATAAGGAGCTCTCGCTAGCTATAATGAATAGGTTCTAAAAATACCTTGTATTTGTGTTACTGAAGTGGATTAAATTAAGTAATACTCTAAAGTAGTAAACTCAATCTACAAACAAGTATGTCCTAAGACTCTGTTGCTCTAAATAGTGTATAGTCCCCCGATTCTTTGTTTAGCGATATTAATTAACTTAAGAGAGACTTTGCTTTATGTACTTTATTAGAGGTTTTCCTTTAAGTTTGTTTAACAGGTTCGGTGCACTAGAGATTTCCTAGTTTGTTTCAGTAGTATGAGATTTTATAGGGTTTCACTCCTATAAGCCCTCAATACTATAGATTCAAGTAGGATATAAAAGTATGAGAGAATGAATGAAAGATCGAAGAAGGTTGTCAAGTATGAAAGTAGGTAAAGATAATTTGTAGCAAGGATGAAAGAATTGGAACAAGGGAGCACAATTTCCTGAAGCTCTCTAGCGATACCATCCATTTCGTCTTTCTAATATGTATTGGTAAGAATAGGATAACTTATGCTGCAGAGGGTTTGAAATCACTTAGATAAAGAACTCCTTTTCATTCCGAATCAGAAAGTGTAATATCAGAGTCAGTGCAATAGTCTATCAGAATCAGAAGAAGTGTATATATATATATATATATATATTAGCAAAGTCTTAGTTTGTCAGTCTAAGTTTCTTAAATATCAGCAGGTTCAGAACAAAGTGAAAGTGAGTGAAGTTTCAATGGGTTGGAAATGAGTTGAAATCAATTGAGTCGGGTTTCTTTTGATCGCAAGTCGGAGGTTAGGTAAACTTGTTTATTGAATAGAGAAGCCCAGTAAGAGATAGACGGGAGGTAAGCCCAAGAAGATTAGGTATAGGTTGGGAATTGAAATCGTTTAGATAATAAAGTTCAAATCAGCTCTTCATTTTCTATATACATTCTCTAAAGTATTCAATAGATTCTCTAGGTTATTTAGTAGATATCCTAGAAAGTGTTAATTCCAATTAAAAAAAGCAGGGGTTTTCTTTCTAATGAAAAAATAGGGGGAAGTCAAATAGAAGCTTTACTAAAGCGAGAATCTTTTTGACTAGGTTTTAACAGACAAGTTAGAGTTTGTAACTAGGGTTTTCTAAAGGAATACAAGTAAAAGACTAAAACTAAATGGGGATAGCATCGGGGTTTCCTAAGTATAAAATAGAAAGTGTAAGTCTTGTCCCTTGTCAATGTCAATCTAATCCTTAAATCCCCTCCTTTTTTGGACCTCTAAACCAGTGTAAACTCCTAAAGGTTTAAAGGAATTCTTCTAGTTCCAGGTCTAGAAATAGTGATATATAATAAAGTAGTACTAAAGCCAGGTCAATAAGTCTTAGATATTTCCAGTTTTGAGTCTTAAATAAAAGGAATTCTACGGCCTTAATCTCTTTCCTTACAAGCAAAAGAAAGTACCTTTTCAAACAGAGCTTAATAGCAATGAAACCCGGGTAATTTATTTCTTTATCTAAAAAGGACACTGAAAAAGAGCATATAAAAGGATGGGGAAGGTCTTAAGCTAACGCAGCGAACTTATTCAAAGGAAAGACTGAGATTATCCAAAGTACAACTCAACAGAAGGGAGATCTATTATACAAGCAAGGAACTAAACTACTTACGAATCTAACTTACAACTAACCGAATAACTAAACAAAGTGCCAATACCTGGCAATCTTAGATCTTAGAATAGGAGCTAAGGATAGGCTTAAGTAAGGATAGGCCTGTGGAATTCTGCTAACTCTAATTCAAAGTGCGTATCTCGATCACAAGTAACGGATTCAGGATGACAGGATAGACTCTATATTCATTGCTATATGACATCTAAAGGAATGTAATGGCAGGAAGTTCCTATTACACGACTGGCTATGGCACTTAAGGGCAACATTTCGGCATAAGGACTTTAAGACTTAGACTAGTGGTAAGGCTCTTTACATTGACTGGCTCTTGGTGAAAGAATATAGGTGCTTGTTAGACTTTGGCGGGAGTCATTAGAGGATTCTTCACTACTGTAACTTCAAAGCACTGCTTCAAGGACCGGCTACTTCCTTTAGCCCCCCTATGCTAGGCCTATCCTCTTGTTGGGCTTACGCTTACATTCTTCAAAACCCTTTCAAAGGGCTTTCCATTAGCAAGTAAGCTTATTAACAGCTCTTCGGTTTCTATTTCTAAATGGGATAGAGGATAACATAAACCTGATATCTAGATTCTCTTTGTTTTGTATTCATGGAAACCAGTAATAAAGCTGTATCGCAGGTAAAGGTAAAGATATAGATTAAGCTGTAGATCTTGGAAGTCTTTGTTTTGGAAGCAAGTCTGTAAAGCAGTAGCACTAAAAGGAAACAGAATACAGAACATCCTCTCTTTTGTTCTAACCTTGTTCAACAGTTGCTAATGTCCTCAACCTAAGTTAAGCAAGCTCTCTCTTTGCTGTCGAAGGTGAACGCAAGCTGTAGCTATCAACTGCAAGTGCTGCTAAAGGAGAGGCAACAATTCTTTGCTTTGTATAGACAGTATTCGATTTTGGAAGCAAGTCAAGATAAACTTTCCTTGATGCTAGAGAGCTTTCTTCTATCAGTTTAGCCGGTAATTTAATTTAGGAGAACTGATTGGTTTTGTAAAGAATGGAGATTTCCTTTCTATTTTTTGAGGGAAGTGCTTTTACAAATGAGTTTCTATTTATTCCTAGGATAAACTTACTGTTTATGATACAGCTTATGAGCTTAGAGGAATGAACCTCCAACTACAAATTAACATACATCCGGGGAATACCCTTTCTTTCAGAGCGCTTTCATTATGGATTTTAGAAGTTACACTTATTTTTTAATATAACTTCCTATGAGACTATATCGGGCTCCACCAGTACTGCTACTTATAAGGACTTTCCTAGCGTTAAAACAGCCTGAAATGCTCTAGAACTTGGCAGAAAATATGCCCCTAAAAGCTGCGGACTAATACGACCGAATCACTGCAAGAACACACAGTAAAAAAAAGCGGAGCATCCGATTAACTTGGATTTGGTATCAATACTGCGGGCGACCTTATAATTATAACGCCATTTACTACTTTGTAATCAAACAACAGAAACCCCTCTTGCAACAAAACCTAGGCCGGGCATTAGAAGACCCTCGCTTTCTATAAAAAAAGCTTCATTCAAAGTCTAATAGAATTCTGGCTTTAGTACCAACAACTGTTAACACTTAGGTAGTTAGACATTTTTTATACTTTTATAACTTAACTAAGTTTACTCTAGAATAGTAAAATGGCTTCGGTTATGCTCAATTCCGGGTCTCTCTACCTGTGAAATTTGTAAGAAAGTCTCTTTTTAGCTGGATCCTGTACAAATATTTATCTTATAATAAAGTTTGAACCAGTATACTTGCTAAATCCTTTAGGGGTCTTAATCGATTTACTAGGGTATACATGCCCTAAAAAAACTTAGCTAAATAAGAAACCTTATTAGATAAAGAATACTCTAAAAAGATAGTAAATCTCAATATAACCAATACCCGATTCAGTAAGAAAAAGAGAGTTTTTGCAATAGGAGAATACACCTTCATTATAGAGTATAATAGTTTAAACTAATAAACACTTTTTGAAAAAGCCATGAAACTTCTAATTATATAATTAAGTTCTTGTGTGTAGACTAGGGGGTCTCTCTCTAAAGAATTCTAAGCGGATTTAGTACGAGTTAAGAATTACTATCTTTTTTACAGCCACTTAAGATATCGATCTGCCCGGAGCTTTTATACTTGTTTTATACTTGAAAGAAGGCCCTTTTAAGACGTTTTGTACCTCAAATTCTGCTTTTAAAATAGGTATCTTTTTTATTCTGGGACCCCTTTACCCGTATAATCAATCATTATCTGGCAGTGCCTCTATCTAAACATCTTATTACTTATTATAGGACAGACAAGCCTCTCTCATCTAAAGAACCTTACTTTGATAAAGCTTAGGCTGATTTTCGAGTATTCTATAAGATCTAACTCCGGTTTACTCACGCGGGTTGCTCTAACCACAAGTTTTATATTCTAATTTAAGCCTGGGGATCCCTAAACAGGGAAGTATAAACTCTTAATGTCTCTGGTATTTTCGCTTCTAGGGGTTGGCTGCTTTCTCTTTCTTCCAAAAAATCCAATATAGTATACAAATAAGTTACTAAATATGCATTCCCGGTAGAAGGGCTTCTCAATTTTTAGAGTAAAATCTAGGAAAAGGGAAGTTGAAATTTTTGGTGGTGAAGTAAGATAAAGTCTAAAATAATGGGATAGAAATGACTTCATATAGATTTTTACTCAGCAAAAGTGTCAAATAAAGACCGCAAAGTCTTAAAAAAAGGCTGCTTCTATATATTAATATTATACCCACGTAAAATGAAAGCTTTAATACTGTGTCGGCTATGTTCCCAATTTGTAGGAGGCCCCTACACCCCAGTCAGATAATTCTGAGTCTACATTAGTACCCGAGTAAACACAACAGGAAAAAAAACTAGGAAAGATAAAAGCAAATATTTATTAGAATAAAAAAAATGAAGTATACACCCCCCTTGATTGAAAATTTTTACGGGGTATTTATTCCTTCTTAGCAGAACTAGAAATTTATTCTCCTTAAGCCCTCGAGCCATTTCCCTAAATTTTGTTAAAGTAATTTTAAATTAAAAAAGCGTAAACTCTAAGGCACCTCTAAATGCGGTTTTAACTTTCTTTAGCAGAGAAGATTCTGTTTAAAGTTAAAGCTGGTATCTTCTTAAAAGATAAGAGTAATATCAAAATTTGCGCTTAAAAGACAGGGGGGAACCCAACAGTGAAGTTAGCTCTACTACCATTTTCTTTTAATTAAACTTATTGCTAGGAAACTCTCTATATTATAAAGCATCTGGGACAACTCCTACAAGAATCTAATTGAAATGTACTTACTTGTGGAACATTGACTCTACCCCAAGTTTAACTCTAAAAAAGTACTGTGGTATTCTAAGGATTTTCGGCGAAAGTTGCTATAGTACTTCAAGTAAGATAAACACAGGTTGAACCTGAACCCTTTCTGCTATGCGCTGTAACGCTTTTTAGTAACTCATAAGGTATGTATGATTGGGGGTTCGAAACCTCTAAGAGAAGTTTTGCTATTAAATAGAGAACAGTAAAGTCAATTTTTGTTATAGCAAATCAAAGACTATAGTCACTCAAAGTTGTAATACTGAACCATAGTTTTCGTGGCAAAATAAACTCGTACTAGAACACAAATAATACTAAAAACTGGAACCGGGGTTATGTCCTGAATATGCCTCTTTGTCTTATATTCTTTAACAAGTTGCCTCGAGCAGTTCCCTCTAATTCCCAAATATTCTATGATAGTATAATAGAGGGAGGCCTAATTAGGAGCTTATAGGGTCTTCTTTAGTTTAGGCGGTTTGGACTATTGTTCTTGTATTACTCTTCTCTTAAAAGTAGTTATTCTTATAGACTTTTTAGAAGTTAACTAAGGATAATTCCTCATGTTCCATGCAGCTTATCAGTAAAAGAGGATTGAAACTTGGCTGTAGAGGGATCAAAAAAAATCCAGAGAACAAGTGAATAAAGGAAGGTGAGAAGAGATGAGGACAGGCCTATCATTCTTATGAGCCTTATTCTTGAGTTTGGAATGAAAAGGAGAGCGAGTATTCCTAGAAGAGGGCACATGAGAAGACCGCTGAGACTCAAAGTATCCTGTAACATGTAGCATTTTGATGAGCTTTGATTGACAACAGAAAGCAAGAAAGAGTAAGGGGCTCTTTTATGAGGAAGACATTGATGATGAGAAAGACATAACAAGAACAAACAAGACGAAAGAGAGACTGAGTAAGCAATAAACTAAAGAACCAACCCGTATACAAAGGAAATGGTAGCCAGCCATTCAACCTTCAACCACATATTAGTATAAAGGAACAAGACTCATAAGAAACTGAAACTCGACTTCCAAGTTGAACCTACACAAAGAAAATGGATCTGAACTAACCTACGCAATTCCATTCAAATAAAGCCATTGAAACTAATACTAACACTTCTCATATACTGCTAGGAATTTTTTCTTCTTTATTAAGTGTAGTCCAATAAGTTTGACATTTACATGCTATACTTATGCGGGTTAAGCTATTCTCTATTTACTTGAAAGTGAGAAACGTAAACCAACTGACATCCACTTGACTTCTACTTAGAAAAGTGGAGCAATAAAATAAAGTGTAAGGAAACCCGTGCGATACCATCACCTACGGAGAGTACACTTCCGATGGGTAATGGAATAACATACTAAATACTAAGCGGATAGACTCTAAGCGGATAGACTGTAAAGGAATTGACAGTGTTGCTAATCCATCTACGGTACAGTCCTAACGAGCCTACTGTAACAACGGTCGAATGGCTGTGGTGAAAGTGCAGCTAGCTAGGATGGGATGGAAAGTCTGTAGCTTGTTAGCCGGCCGGTGTTGAGAGGACAGTCCAAGCTCTTGATCTTGGTAAAGCTGTCAAGCAGGAGAAGAGAAGTAGCTTACAACACAAACGCGTTAGGAGAGAGTACCTAAGAAAGAAATCCAAAGAGACTCTAGAGGGTTTCTCGTATAAAGTATAAATAAGAGGGGCGCCTTACATCTTTGAACAGGTATTCTAGACTAGATTCCTTCACCCTCAATTTTATTCTATATATATATTTCAATGGAACTTTCCTACTTTTAAAAGGGATTTACAGCTTCAAATAGCCCCTACTTGTTACTCAAAAGCAGAGTTTGAACCTCTGTTCAGAATGAATAATTGCACGTACACTCCATCCTTATATAGGCAAGACCCGCACATTACATAGCGCAAGGAACCTCCTCTAAGTTCGAGAATTAGGAACTTCCTATAGGCAACAACTCCTAAGTAGAAAACTCTGTTAGATTAAAAGAATAAAGCTGGGAAATAAGGTCTTTATAGAAGAGGGTAGTAGCAGTCTTGGTTGGATATTTCAAGTTTTCTCTCGCCCAACGCTAGGTCATTTAAAGACAGGAAATGGAAAGTGTTGTTTAGTAGCAACCCGGAATCAGAAGTATTGACTGAAAGGTGTAATATGATAGATATCCCAGGATTCCTGAGGAAAGTTTGAATAGGTTTAAGGGATTGCTTGTTCCTATGTTTCGAGGTTTCGGGGTTTTGACCCTATTCTCGAGGAGTCAAATCACTTAGGTAATATGCTAAGAAAAGACGGTATTTGTTTGAATTAAGTAGTGCTTAGATGTCCCGACTGAACTGAGTGCATCCGAGGGAGGGTGAATTGGGTGACTACTAATAGAGTTTAATGAATAGACATACCACACACTAGAATAACCCAATGACTAGGAATGACTTCTTTCAGGATTCGGGATTCAGGATTCGAGTTAGAGCTAGACTAGGCCAAAGCAATAACAGTAGCTGTAGCAATAGCTGTACCAGGAGCAAGAGAAGGGATAGCCAATAGCTCAGGAATAGGAGAATAGGAGCAATACCAAGTGTATTCCCTTAGCAAGTATAGCTCATTAATAGTCTTGTAGTAGCTAATACCAGTAATGAGTAGCTAATAGAAATGAGTAGCTAAGAGCGTAATTTGAGTTGAAGAAGCTCATAAGGCTTCTGTAATATTGTATTGCAGCAGGGTTAGGCCCTCTAAAGACAAAGGGATTGCACTCGTTTTCACGAGTAAGCTAGGTCCCTCCGGAATACGATCAATTGGGCATTCTAGGGGCGCACTCCTACTCTGGGCCAAAGCCTATAAAGAGGTCTTTTTAACCTATTGTTTAGGAAATCCAATCCTTTATTACCCACTTCATTTTATAAACAAGAAGGGTTTAGGGGATTTGTATGAAACCTAAAGGGAACTCGGTAATAAGGAGGAGAATAAAGAGCAAGAGACTTCACAAGATAAAAAGAGAGTAATTCTATGACTTTGACAAAAATTCTGGTATATGATATAAATATTTTATAGGGTCCTCAGTGTTTTACAGTTCCAGTTAAGACTGAGTACTTCTTTCTGGAGAAAAAAAAGACGTATTGCTCAGAATACGAATCAGTTCTTGTTAGCTAAGCTAGATACTAGGTATTACAGCTACAGCCCCCCTTTATTAGCTCTTCTCTAAATTCAATTTATTGTGATGACGATAGATCCATAGGATTTACAAGCCAGTAATGGAGTTTCTAGATAAAATATAGGGGATAAACCCATACCCCGGCTTTTGTTCTAAGATGTATAAGAAGTCCTAGTAATTATCGCAAGGTTGGAAGCTGAAGTAGTAGAGAGTAGAATAAATTCTTTGAAAGTTTATCCGCTAACTAATTCTAAAGAGAAAAGCAGCTAATGTTTCCCTTGTTCCAGACTGAAGCTTAAGAATTTGCAAGAATTGCTGATGTATAAGGGGGTCCTTTCCTGAGAGTATAATATAAGAACTCTATCAGAAGCAAGCCCACTAAAGTCATAGTATAAAGTAGAATTAACTTTCTGTAACAGGCCTAGGACAAAAGGGAGCTTTATCTTATCAGAACCCCATGAAATAGTAAAAAAAAAAGCCTGCTAAAGGAACCCCGCAGCTCGGCGCCTCTTGAATTCTTGTTTAACCTTTTCTTTTTTTAAGTCCTTGAATTCTAAAACTTCCGTACTAAATCCCAGCCTTAAGTGTTAAGTTGAGCCTTTTTTTTTGAGGAAAACTGTATCCAGAAACTTTGACTAATATACCCTTCCGGACCCTCTGAGTTTCCTCGCACCCGGTCTAATAGGTTAGAAAAATAAGTAACTCAGAACTTCTATAATGGGTATCTTTTAAGCAAAAGGGGATTTAACAAGTAAGTATAATTCCTAGTCGGGTAAACACAAGAAGTTTGAAAAGTATTCGCGGATTAAAATAAAACATAGAAAATCGAGTGCATCCTAGTATAAGTTTTTGATATTTATACGAAATTCTAGCTGTTGAGAAGTTAAAACTCAGATGGTATTAAGACAATAATTAAGGGTTTTGGGGCTTGCCTAGCGCTAGTTAAAAACTTCTAAAGCGGGCCTCTTGCTAAGTATTTGTATATAATAGGGTCATTTCCTACACTTATAGAGTATGGCTATATGGACTTCCCTCTAATTCAATTACTCTAGGATATGTGTAGCTATGACACAAGTAAAAGAAAGCTACTTAGGCTTACAAGTTTAATAAAGGACTTTGTACGCTCTTTAGTAATTGTTTTGTTAGCTTCAAATCAGGGTACTACGTGTATTACTAATAGAGAACTTACCTGGGACATAGAAACTCCTTTAATTTAGTCATTTTATAAGCTCTAGGCCCTTCCTGCTAACTAGAAAACACCAGCTACTTCTTAGGACTTTCATACCTGTTTTGTATGTAATAACCGTGTTTTCTCTATCCTTAATTTGCTACTCTTCATAGCTGCCTTACTCCTCAGGGTCTCGTTTATATGTGTTGTCAACTTGCATTCTATTTTCTAAGTAAACTTCGGCTTTACTTTTTTAAGTCTTTCTTCTTTCGAAAACTCTGCTTTTTAGATACGCAGATTCCCTAAGATTTCTACTTTTCCCTAGAGGCGGCTCGTTGAAACGTTTTAGTATTCCTATACCAGGGGTACCTACTTAGTCTCAAAGGAAATACTCTAGAATTGAAAGCATTTATCCTCTTCTTTACCCTTTGATTGGCGTTCTCGGAGGTTGGTTAAGGTAACCAAGTCAAGGGATACCCTTTTGTTCTAGTTTCATTCCACTTTATATAATATGTTACTTTTTAGAACTAGAAATTGGCTAGACTTTATCTACTTTCTCTACTAGGAATTGACAAACCCTAGATAGAGCAAGC
>JAYMTI010000187.1:0-11888 GCA_036897505.1 Pelargonium transvaalense | reverse complement strand
AGTTTGGATTAGAAATTTTGGTTTGGGAATGGGATTCCCACTGATGGTGTTTGAATTAGTACTCCCTGATTTTCATTTCCATTCCCGAACTCATTAACACCTTGATTTATCACCTAACATGGATGGAATGAGATTTTCATTTCCATTTCATCTTTTATGCTACAATTTATATTATAAAAATTCATAAAACTTTGTACTCGAATGTCCAATTGGGATGATATATATATATATATGTTTAATTTCATGTAAAAAAGTTATAAGAACATGATTATGAGTTTGATTTTTCAAAATAATGCATAAATATGCAAAAACTCTGGAAAATAGAGAAACAAGGTTAAAAAAATTCATAAATTTTTGTTTGAATGTCCGATGGGAGTGATTTTTTGTAAATTTTCAAGAGGAGTACAATTACAGAATCCGTTTCACAAAATAATGCACACTCATGAGCAAATGTAGATATTTAATATCGAATATTGATTTTTTTATAATTTTTTCGGCAATGTTTATTTATCTTAAATGAGGAGCAACTTTTTTACTCAATTATTTAAATATTCTTTTAGAAGTGAAAAAATAACAACAATTGGAATAAAAATGATTCTCATTCCCACACTTTAATTGATCCAAACAACATTACTTGAGATTGAGAATGCAGGGAATGACAAGTTTCATTCCCATCCCTTCAAATTTAAATATTCTTTTAGAAGTGTGAATAAATAACAACAATTGAAATGAAAATGATTCTCATCCCCACACTTTAATTGATCCAATCAACATTACTTGAGAATGCAGGGAATGGCAAGTTCCATTCCCATCCCTTCAAAATTTTAATTCAAACAATGCCTTGGTGTTTTGGGCTGACATCAGATATTTCTACTGGATGTTTAACAGGTGCAAATGATGTTTCAATGATCCAAATGGCTGACGTGGGAGTTGGCATCAGTGGCCAGGAGGGCCGGCAGGCTGTTATGGCATCAGATTTCGCAATGGGGCAGTTCAAATTCTTAGTTCCTCTTTTATTGGTCCACGGCCATTGGAATTATCAACGAATGGGCTACATGCTTCTATACAATTATTACAGGAATGCAGTGTTTGTTCTTCTTTTGTTCTGGTGGGTGATATTTTGGTGTGTTTCCATTCTTATTTATTCTTAGAATTATTCTTCCTGTGGATTTCTAGCTTTGCTAGTGAAAGTCTACGAGAGGTTTTCCCCTAAACCACGATCCATTGCATGACCCTATATTTCAAATGTTGATATTTCTTTTATTTGAGGGGGAAGTAAGAACAAAAAAGAAAGGAGAAGAGAAGGCAATAAAAAAAGATTACTAAATATTGTATTAGTATATGAATCATTTATCTTTCTTCTTGCCTTTTATGTTGCTTCATTTATTATTGTATTTCTTACCTTCTTCCTTCCGGAACGTAGGCATAATTAAAAAAAGGTCCGTTTATTTTTGTATATTATAGAAATTAGAAAGACATATCATTTAAACTGCGTTGAACATAATTGAATTTGTTCTTTTGCACTAGATGTTGATAGTGTGAAAGGTGGGAGAGTCTTTCTTTGTTTTGTGTTACACTGCCATCATAGTTTGTATCTTTGTGAAATTGAAGTATATTTTAGATATTAGCTTAGTTCCTAATACGTTCATGTTTCTTTGTAGGTACACACTTTTTACTTGTTTCACGTTAACAACTGTGATCACTGAATGGAGCAGTGTGCTATACTCTATAATATATACAGCAGTGCCTACAGTAGTTGTTGGAATTCTTGACAAAGACCTAAATCGAAGAACTCTTTTAAAGTATCCCCAGCTTTATGGAGCTGGGCAGAGAAAAGAGTGCTACAACTCAAAATTGTTTTGGTTAACAATGTTTGACACAGTATGGCAAAGTATGGCCGTCTTCTTCATCCCTCTCTTTGCGTATTGGGGCAGCTACATAGATGGATCTAGTCTTGGAGATCTTTGGACGATCGCAGTGGTAATTTTGGTTAACTTACACTTGGCCATGGATGTCATGCGATGGAGTTGGGTTACTCATGCATCCATCTGGGGATCCATTGTTGCAACTATCATTTGTGTTGTCGTCATTGATGCTTTGCCTTCGTTGCCTGGATACTGGTAAGACATTTTAGTCATCTGTTTTTGCTCAGTACTGACTATCATTTTTATTTGATGTATAGATATAATGACACGGTAAAGCTATATCTTAGCAAATGCATAACAGCACTTATTTATATTGATGGGCTGTTACACAGTGCCAAGCATATCTTTGATGGCATGCATGTGAACGCTGTGATTTGCCATATTGCATCAGAACTTCAATTATGCAATACATCTTTGGGATCTTTCAGCACGATTGCTGCTTATGTTGTTTTGGTGATCAGGCATAATATTTGTTCTCTCTCTCTCTTATTAGGTTAGAAAGGGCAAGCCTCTGAAGAGGATGATGGGGGAGTTTGGTTTTTCTTTTTCCTATAGTTCCTTTACTTTGAAAAGGTTTGCCTTAAGTGCAGAAAATGGAAGTTTGGTAATAGTTTCATTCACATACACAGAATTCCCTAGGCATCATACCTCCCATGCTTTCTCCTTTAGGTCACACAATAACCAGCTGCTGTTAAAGAACCTACACATGCATATTAACTTAAAATTTCATAGATTCTTATGCGCTTGCATATGAGAACTGATATTTTGTGGCTCTAATTTGATTTTCAGGTCCATCTTCCACGTAGCAGGGACAGGATTGTTTTGGCTGTGCTTGTTTGCTATCCTGGTAGCAGCACTCGTTCCTCGCTTTGTTGTAAAAGTTCTTTACCAAGTCTATCGTCCTTGTGATGTCCAGATTGCAAGAGAAGCCGAGAAGTTTGCAAATGCAAGGGAGTTCGGTGTCTTAGAAGTAGAAATGAATCCAATCATGGAGCCTTATCATAGATGACAAAGGTGATTTTGTTCCTTTATTTTGTACCTCATCTCTTATTCTTTAGGCCGCTTTGGAGTACCTCTCTCGGGTCGCTGGATTTTCATTTATTTTGCTCTATCCAAAGGGTAGATAGATAGGTAGGGTTTGTAATTTGTTCTCTTGTAACTCAAAGTTAGTGTTTATTCAATGTAAATTAGTATTGGTTACTGAAAATAGAAAACTATACAGTTGTCGGTACATGAAAGTTTAGAAATTATAATGAAAGAGAATGGATTTTTTGTTTATCTTGTTCCGAGTTTGTTTCATGCAAGAAGCTCACAATTCTGGTCATTTTTGGATCTCCGTAAAACACCACTATTTGACATGTCCAAGCAAGCTGTTACATTCATTTCTGGCAAATTGATCTGAACAGATTTACAACCCAACAAAATCTCGTCTTTAATTATACAATATCTGATAATAGTGACTGAATATTGAAAGGAATTCATTTTGGATTGTTTTGCAGTTTATAGTAGTTATGAACAAAAGTAACAAAGAATGTGGCTCACATTATTTTTAGCCCAGAAAGGAAATGGAAGAAAAGTGTTGGAGATGGACGTGGACATAAGTGTCATTTCAATGGGTTGTGAAGAAGAGAAGACAATGAAAATGTCCAAAAAATGGGAATCAAAGTCATCCAATCAGGTGGTTTTCCCAAAAGTGAGGCAATTCAATTCAACATCTATGTTGTCTGCTGACGTCACCCACATCATCCAGCCACCAACTTCAACTTATTTGCTGACTCACCTCCCTCCTGGCACCCACCGGTTACCTGCTCTCCCGGTAACTCCTAAATAAATAAATAAATAGAAATACAACAAACACCCTTCTTCTCTGCATTCAGCATTGGGTCTGTTTTTTGTTTCCCTCTCAACACAAAACAACACAACAGTAGTGGGCAAAGGCAAATTGCTTGATTTTTATATCAAGTTTCTTTTTAGAGAAGTAATCGAGAAAAAGACCTCCTTTAAGGTAAGGAAAGGTTGGTCTGTTCAGTTCCATATTGAGTTTTTGCTTACGGCATGTCTGAGCTCAGAGATCCCGCCATCAAGCTCTTCGGCAGGAATATTCCGGTCCCCGATTCGGTTCCAGATGCTAATAACCAACCTGCTATGGTATTGCTACTTTCATTTTCATTTCATACATCATGTGCTCTGTTGGGATGCTTTCTTTGAATTTCTATTTTGTTTCTTTATTTGCAGACTTGTATTTTGTTGTCTATGATTATGATTTAAATATATAGTAGTATAAGAGAGTTAAGGAAACCAGGCTAAAGCTTGAAGCTTTCGCTCTTTGTGCTTTGTTTGGGCTAAAAAGGATCCATCTTTAATAGTCGGTTGACTTATGTTTCCCTTTCTAATTGGGGTTTTGCTTTTCCAGAGCTTAAGTGGCTGTTTAGTTCAGTTGTGGAATTCTCCACTTTTTTAGAAGATGTTTCTGAAAACTGAAAATTTTCTTTAATTGCATAGTTTTTTAAAATAGATTGAAATGAAAAAAAATGTTTTTTTTTAGTTTTCCAAGTAGAATTTAGAAAAGAAATGAATGGTAGAAAAATAAAACCGAAAACAGAAAATAAAAATATTTTCTACTGCTAAATGGGCCCTAATTTTCCATACACTGGTAGAAATAAATTTAGTTGAGCAAATTGCAAGTTGTATTCATACTGTATATGGAACCTGCAAATACTCATATACCACTTTACTTTCTTGTATTAGAATGTTCAAGTGCCCCTTTTGTAGGGTGCAATGGTTAAATACTGCTTGCCCCTACAATGGCCTACCATTGTTGGATAAAACCTGTAACAATGAAACCAGGTTTAGGTGTATTTGCTTTTAATAGCAAAGGAAGAAGAATCGTAAAGGAAAAACAAAAAAGGGGCTTGTTGTGGCTAAGTTAAAAGTTAATAAGCAAATATTAGTGAAGTGTTATCCTCAAGCGGCTTGAATTTCGCCAATGCCATTTCCCTTCACATGCCTCCTAGGAGGAGGTTTTAGCTGACATAAAATGAGCCATTTATAGAATAGAAAGGTGTTTATGGTTTTCTAGTCCTTGGAGTTCAAGTGATCAGCTCCTCTGAACATCACGATGCTCTTGAAGCTTGAAGGGAAGGAAGCAAATTTGCTTTTGGGATATCAAACATCTTGAATTATTCCGCTTCCTCTCTTTCTATATGCATTCAGGCTCCGTTTGGATTGGAAAATTAGGTGGGAATCATTCCCATTCCCATTCCTTTCATTCTCATACTCATTTAGTAGTGCTTGATTTAATTGACTAAAGGAATGAAATATCTGTAATCCAAACAAGGGAATGGGAATCCCATTTCCATTCCGATTGTTGATTCCCATTCTCATGCAATCCAAACGGAGCCTTAAATGCTATTATGGCAGTCTCTCTAAGAAGCTTGCCTCTTTTTTACAGCCCTATAAATTGAGAATTTTTAACGGTCACTCAACCAGTTTATATGAAGTGGTTTATGTACAATGAATTCTAGCTGGTTTAATGAACATTATCTATAACATGCAACTTTGGAATCAATTAGCATTGTTTGTTGGTTGTAACATTCCTTAGGTTTGTTAAGTTATGTTCAAGATATGTGTAGTTCATGCATGCCTGAATCTGTTGCATTTTTTCATATTTTAGGATGAGTCCACACAAGCTACAAACACTGAAGTGAGGGACACTCCATCAGAAAAATCTTGCAAAGATTTTCCTTCAAATTCAGATGAAGGCAGAGAAAACAATTTCTCAAATTCTACCCTGGAGATTGAGGCAGAAAGAAATCATAACTCTGCTGAAGAGCAAGGTGCTCCAAACAATTTAAGTGATCAAGAGAAAGTTCTAAAGAAGCCAGACAAGATCCTCCCATGTCCTCGGTGCAACAGTTTGGACACGAAGTTTTGCTATTTCAATAATTACAATGTCAACCAACCTAGACACTTCTGCAAGAACTGTCACAGATATTGGACAGCTGGGGGAACAATGAGAAATGTTCCTGTGGGAGCTGGACGGCGCAAGAACAAACATTTGTCCTCACAATATCGTCAAGTGGTAGTGTCCCCTGTTGCAGAATCTGACACCCTGAGCTCTGCCAATCACCAGCATCTCTCATGCGTCGGACTTTCGGCTGCTTCAAGACCTGCCCAGCAAACAGGAGAAGCTTTGAAGTTTAGCAGAGATGCTCCTTTGTGTGAATCAATGGCAGCTTCACTTAATCTTAGAGATTCAACACTAAGTGTCAAGATTGGTTCTGCTACTGTTGGGAATAGTGGGGAAGAGCCATCCTCATCTGGCTGTTCTTCGGCATCCACTACCGTCCATGAAAATGAATTGCCAGAAAAACAAATTGAGCAAGTTGGTTTGAGAGGACATTTTGACAGTTTTACTTCTGAACATCCCTTGCCGTGTCATCCTGGTCCTCAATGGGCTCATCCTTGGAACCCGGGTTGGAATCCAATGATGTTTGGACCCAATGACAACAATCCTAATGTTGTTAATACAGGTTCTCCGCCCATTATGGCAATTTCTAGCTTCTGCCCACCTAGTGCTACTATCCCATTTATTCCTGCTTCATACTGGGGCAGCATGCCAAGCTGGGATGGCAGGAATTGGAATATCCCCGTGGTTGCAACTAATGGCTGCCTGTCTCCTTCATCTTCCGCTAACAACAGTTGTTCAGGTAACAACTCCCCAACCTTAGGGAAACATTCTAGGGATGGAAATTTACAGGGAGAAGAAAAGACTGAACAGTCTCTTTGGGTACCTAAGACTTTGAGAATAGATGACCCGGATGAGGCTGCAAGAAGCTCCATATGGGATACTTTGGGCATTAAGCCTGATAACATTCAACCTATTAAGAAAGATGGCATTTTTAAAGCTTTCCAATCCAGACAAGACACTGCATCAGATGCAGATGCAGACCATGCTCTACAAGCAAACCCTGCAGCTTTTTCTCGCTCTCAAACATTCCAAGAGAACACGTAAGAAGATACCATGTTGAATGGCTGCATTTAATGTTCCATAAAGCACATGGGAACTCTACATAGTATGTGGTTTACCATTGCAACATCTTTGGTTTAGTTGCTTCAGAACTATGATTGAAACTAGTTCGGGGTGAATTTTCAACCACTGATGATCGGATGACCTGCACCACGTTCGACAATCATCTTTACTGTTTCTGAGCATGTGTGGCGACTAGTGGAAAATAGAGCATGAGTTATCTAGAGAGCAACTCGTACACCTTCACATCCTAGGATACACATAATACGCATCAAGTTTTGACCCTTTATGATTCATTGAAGAAAGAGTCATGATAGTTCAATTAAATGTCTACTTGATGCAGTACTGCAATTTCAGAATCAAGGTATGGTTGTCTGATCCAACAGCTACCAAGATGAAGATTACTCTTTTAGGGTTTTTACCATTATGGTTCTCAAGTATGTGTTTGTAATCAAAAGTTGACTAGTCTATCAATTATCAACTATTGAGTCTGTTGTGAAGAAAGAATATCTCAGTCAGGAGATCAAATTTTGTTGCTTTATTTTTACATTATCGGGATATGTAAATGAATACATCAGAATTGGCATTTTTTGTGCAAAAGCATCATTAGTTTACATTTTGATTACTGTTTATATCGTATGTTTAATCTTCTTAGTCTGTTCATTTCTCTCTTTCATGGGATGTTATGGTATGATATCCTATGATGGAAACAAACTCAACGATCAGTGTGAAAGTATTCTGTTAAAACAGCATCGAAATGAAATGGTATTTTCTTTGAAAGAGCCGAGTATGCAAAACTGAGTAGTCTCTATGTAAGGTATGCAGTTGGTCTGGTTTTCTGCATCCTGTCTGGACGAGTCTGTTATCACTTCACTTGCATTGCCATGTCGGTGAAGCCGAGTAAATTACAGTTGCACAATCTCTCTTAATATAGGGTTACTAACTTATTTGGATGATGGGAAAGAGGCTTGGTTTGTGATCCAATGGAAAATCTAAGTGATGCAAGTGGTTGATAACTTCTACTACAGCTGGTGATTATGCATATGCTTCTATGGCAGAGTTTAGCAATGTATACTTAATTATTTACTTGTGATTCAAAGATAGATTGAGATATAACTATAAAAGTAGAAAAGATTGTTAGAAATGAAGATGTTTCGAGCAAATTCTCTTACATTTGGTTATAAAATAATCTGCATTCTTTGTATTTCTGATCTAAATTCAGGTCTGAAACTAACAAACTCGACAAATACTTCTGCTCTAGGCCTCTCCTGTCAGCTCTCAAGAAGGTTTCCAGTTTCCGTACCCTTTCAAGAGCTACAGCGGGAGTTGGGAAGTTGTTTCTTGATTGTATTGACAGTCTCCTTTCCCGGAATCCTGAACCTGTGCTGCAAACTGCAAATTCCACAGCACATCTTCGACGGAAGGTCTATCAATGGGTTCACTAGACAGACTCCTTAGGCACAACCCCATCATTGTCTTTAATGAGTCGTCCGAGCATTCTTTGTGCACTGCTGGATCAACAATACTCCTTCGAGCTGTCTCATCAGTCGCTGTGCTTACTTGTAGCTGCATAAGAATGAAGAGCATATTTGAAGCTTCAATTAGATATGACCATTTTTGTTGTCCCACCTGGCTTCATGTTCTTGTTCTAAGTAAATGAAAATGACAATATGGCGTGGAAGAGAATACTCACAAGATCTTTTGAAACAATGACTTCATTTGGAGATATGATTGGTCTTCCCACAATGATTTCTAGTAAGATTACTCCAATGTCATAGACATCATTCTTATCCATTTGTTGCTCTCTGCAGATTAGATAGAATTGATAATATAAACAGTGAAGTATTTTCCGTAATTTCTGATAAGATAATATTACATTTGTTGTGCAGTATTTGGAAATAATTCAGCCAGTACCTTGTTTGAACTCTTGTTCCAGAAGAAGAAACTGAAGGAACAACCTGAAAAGCTTTCAAAGATTGATATCAGATAATCAATGCAATGAAGAAGAATTGAGAAAGTTGCTATTTGTCATACCACTCCCATATTGTCAGCTAAAAGAGGCAGATTGTAGATGCTGATTTTAACATGAAGATTATGATCCAAGAAAACATCAGTAATCTTCAGGTTATTTGAAAATACGCCAGGTACGATCCCTGTGTGCAGGAACTGAATACCCTTCGTAACTCCAATTGCAGCCGCTATTCTTTGAGTCCAACTAAGCTTTTTTCCAGGAAGCCCATCAGCAGAACTACTGCAGCCTTCAAGTCATTAAAAAGAATTTGATTACATACTTATTTTCATAAAACGCGTATCCCCCTAATATAATGCCATTGGAAATCAGGTTTACCAGTGATGCAGCTTCTTAGAGTTAGTTCCGGAATGAATTCGAATAAAAGAAACATTCTACTGACACTTGACTCATCTGGATAGCACTCCAGGCAGTGTCCAAGAGCACTAGCCAAATGTCTATGCCTGAGTTTTGAGATCAGCTCAATGTGGTGAGTGTAGCTCTGAGGGCTATGCTTTTTTCGCATTTTCATGCTTCTAATTGCACAAACAGTACCATCAGCAAGTTTCCCTCTATAAATCTGGCAGTATCACAGAAGAAACAACATATTCCTATGATTAGCAAGAAATCTGTAGATATAGTTAAGCCACCAGCATAATAGACTATTTCATTGAATCATCAAGATCAACCCTCCACAAAGAACAAGGAAATAAGGTGCAACTTTCTCCATAGAATCAATCATTTCTTCACATTATCAATTGCATTCTGTTTATGAAGTATAATACCTGACTGGTAGCATCTTCGCCTATTAGGCTTGATGCATCGAAGTTGTTTGTGGCATCCTTGAGCTCCTCCAACGGAAAAGCTCGATAAGCTGGAAGACCAAGTGCTCCAAGCTTCATTGTTTGTACAATATACCCTGCAGACAAGAGACTAATGAGCCAAGTACCCCAGAAAATGCCATTACCTTCCTAAATAAGAGGTGAAAAGAAGCTTTAGATCTTACTAGCATTTGTAAGTAGCTTGGCTGTGTTTATAGTTGAAACATTCTCTGTAATCAACCTGGTTCGAGCTTTTTTCGCTGTACTGATTCTATTGTAGTATTCTCTTCTAGTTGCCAAGAAAATTAGGGCCACAAGAACCATTCCTCCAAGCATTCCTCCTGTTATGCTTAATGCTAGAATGGCATTAGCAAATGCTCTATTCTGCTTCTGCTCATGGGGTGATATTTTCACAGCTAGAGCTTGATTTATGCAGAAGGAAGAAGGATGCTGTTCTTGAATTCCACCCGAAAAACAGTTTTCGGAATACATTACAACCCTGCTATTGAAACCCATTCCCAGACAACTAGGCAAGTCCCCAGTCAAAAGATTCATAGACAAATTAGCAAACACAAGCTCAGAACTGCAAGACATGTTTTGGAGAAGCTTTCCAGTGAACCTGTTTTCTGATGCATCAAGGTATGCAATTGAAGGAAGTGACAGTAGTGATGACAGAAATGGTCCTACAAATCCATTCAAAGAAATGTCAAGCTTCTTAAGCTGATAATATGAGTCCAGCTCTGTTGGGATGTTGAACCTGAACTTGTTCTTCCTAAGCACAAGAGTCACCAACTTTGTGTGCAAGCTAGGGAAATGGGGTCCTAAATAGTTATCTTCCAAATCAAGAACCTGAAGGTTTGTCAAATTGTGAAGATCAGGCACTTCCCCATACAAAGAATTCAAGGAAAGCAATAGAACCCGAAGATTATCCATTGTTGACAGAGAATTTGGCAGAGACCCACCAAGTGAATTGTTCTTGAGACTCAAAACAGCCAAAGCTGGAAGTGAACTAAGCCAAACAGGAACTTGACCAGTGAACTTGTTGTGATCAAGAATGAGGGTTTGGAGGTACCTCAAAGTGGATAGCTGTGGTGGAATGCTTCCACTGAAGTAATTAGAACTCACATTGAGTATCTCCAAAGAAGAGAAATTGGCAATGCTACCAGGAAGTGGCCCCCATAGACCAAGAGAAGCCAGAGTGAGGACTTTCAAGTTTGACAGACCAACAAGAGTGTCAAACAAAAGGTCAGTGGAGAAGGTCTGAGGCAAAGGAGGAACTCCATTGTTGCCAATAATGTGAAGCTGTGTCAAGTTATCTTCATAGCATGCAAGAGCAAGAGATGGAGATGGTTCTGTGCTGCACAAGTCAGTGGTGTAACTCATGGTGTTCATGGCTGATGGGTAGTTGAGAAGCTGCTGGATTGTGTAAAGAGCCTGAGATTCAGAGGGTTGTAGCTGGTCTGAGAGATGGAGAGAGAGAGAAACCAGTAGGAGAAGAAGGTAAAGTTGCTTTGCCATTATAACTGGTAATTGATCAGTAGAAGTAGGCTTGATTGAGTGACCAAGTTGCAGAAGAAGAGAAGTTGCTACTAAGAAAACTCAGGTAATTTTTTTCCTTTTAAGTATTGGAATCAGGCTTCAAGCTCTATGGTATTTACTTTTGGTCTACAATGTTTCAAGGTGAAGAAGATAAGATTTTACTGGTATATAGTAAGGTAATGAATAAAATAGTTGTGGTGTGTGCAGTACCAAACCAGCTGAACTTGACAATTCTCTACCTTATTTACATTAGAGCAACATAGGTTTAATGAGATGATGCATTAACCAAGGCAGAGTAGATTCTTTGTTGAACACATGCAGACATAGACACAGACACAGACACAGACACAGTCAGTCATTAAATACAGTTGTAATAAAAACTTACAAGGCAAAGTAAAGTGCACAGATAAATAGATGAGAGTGTGTGTGAGTGTGTGTAGTGTAGCATCTCAATTCAATTTACAACTTTCAAGGCAAAGTCAATAAATAGGCAAGTTTCTGAAAACACCCACATCAATTAAAGCTACACATCTCTATAATATATTAATAAGTGAAACTAATCACCA
>JAYMTI010000186.1:0-11906 GCA_036897505.1 Pelargonium transvaalense | reverse complement strand
AAACTACACAATAACAGTTTCAAAAAGATATCAGAGAAAAAAAAATTGATTCATCTATACCCCAAATGTCCTAAACGCAAGATGATCATAGCAAATTCGCTCATTGTCGACCGTCCGAACAAGCTCCAATATGGCTTTTGCAGTTGGGTTTCTATTCAAATACACACTCTCCATACTTGCCAATGCACTCCTGAGAAATGATTCAGCACCCTATAGCAAATACAACAAGAAGCACAACAATTTAGTTCCCAATTTCAACACAGACCCAATTTTCAAATCAAACAATCACCTCAAAATTTAACTTTTTTACAGGAACTATGCATTTTTGGCATAAAATCCACATACAAGCTTTCAGAAATATTTGAATCCTTACCCACATGTCAAAATCAAAAGCTTTAAACATCGATAAATCGACTAACAACCCAGAAAAGATCAGATTCTAATAAATTCATGGTAACTTCAATTTTAGTGATCGTATAAGAATAGCACCTGGAAAGTAGAACCTTTGGGTTCGGGGGCTGACGCAGAGCAAAGAATCTGTTTCCCGGTGGCGACGAGCTCAGATCGAAGGCGACGGCGAGCTCAAATCGACGAGCCCAGATGGAGCACTAACCTGCTCCGACGAGCTCAAATCGAGGGCAAAGAGCTCAGATCAAAGGCGACGGCGAGGAGGTGAGAGGACATCGGCAAAGAGGAGATGATAACATCGTGATTTTGAAGGCGAGGAGACGAGAGGCAATGAGGAGGCAGTGGTGGTCTCCGGCGAAGATCTGAGGCCTACGGTGGAGTAAGCTTGGATTATCTGTTGTGGAAGTTGAGATGTGCAAAGAGGAGAGAGAGGAAAGAGATGAGGGTAGGGTTTTAGTATTTTAATAGGGTAAGGGTAGTTTTGTCATTTAAAGTGATTTAACTCTGTTATGGATGAAAAGATCTTTTGCTACTTGATGGGTGCTTAAAGTTACAGACCAAAGTTGAAGGGTGTAATTCGAGGGAACGTATAGTTCAAAGGGACTTACTGTAATGTCCTCTATTTATTATTATGCCATATACAATGTATTGAACACACGTATGAGTTCAATAGTTGACCTGACTGTGCGACAAATAATTTATACCTTAGCCTGCAAGCACCCAATACCCAATCCTAACCAAACTTAAAGTTGACTATGGTCGGATTAATCATGCGAAATTTTTGGCCGAAGAACATAAACCCATCCGCAAAACTCAATATATTTTATAGTTAAGACACCAAACCTAAAACCCATATAGAATCGGGTTAAGATTCCCAAGCCGGATACGAGCCTACATAATTTTGGGTCAATTTTCAGATGGCCGTTGCTCCAAGTAGAGACAAGCAATACGGCCCCACAAGCTACTGACATATTGATGACATTCATCAACAATTCAACGGCCCAGATTCACCACCACCACAGTCCTTCGAATCCACGACAGAGATTCACAGACAATCGTGGCCGTATACGTCCCCAAATCGCTGCTGACGTGTGAGAAAAGGAAAGAAACCACCTGCTGATCCATGTACACCGTCATTACATATTTACAAACTCAAAACACGAGTCAAATAAATCTTCCCGAAAACGATTTGACTAAAAGTCAACGGTACGGACCCACCGGTTTCTCGAGCTCACGTGTGCTTGACCTCACTGGATTACCCCCGGCTTACGAAAAGAGACCAATAAGAACAGAGGCGGGAGCGAGAGAGAGAGGACCTTCCCTTTTCCGTTGTCGTCTCAGTCAGTGATTCACAGCTCAGATACAGAGAGAGAGAGAGAGGGTTTCGAAAATGGCGTCGTCTCCGCCGTCGTCGTGCAGCTCGGCGCGCTCGGCTTCGGTTCCGGCAGGCAGTTTTTCGTCTCTTCCTGTGATGGCTCTCAGAGAGAAAATCGTCGAGAAAATCCAGGAAAATCGCGTCACGCTCATCGTCGGCGAGACTGGATGCGGTAGTTTCACTACATTTACCTCTGTTATAGCCTATTGTTAATTGTCATCGCTCATCTTCGTGTTAGTGGATTTTGCTACTGCTGTGCTTTGTTCTGTTCTCTCCTTTTTGCATATAGAGTTTTTGTTTGGTTACTGAGAAAGAAGGAAGGGAAGGAAAGGGAAAGATAGTGTTTTAGTTTTGTGAGCTTTGTAGTTTTGACAATTTATGGAAGTTTTCATGTATTTCTAATGCTTAATTTTGTGCCGTTCTGGTCTTAGATTCTTCTTTGTGTTTAGTTTATACAGTTTACTTAGCTGAAAATCTAACTCTGTGCCTGCATTGTCTCCAGTTCAGCTTGTTCATGATTGTAATTGCTTCTGAATTTCTTTTGTTAGATTGATTGAAGGTCTGCATAAGCTGAAATCAACTTCCTCTGATAGGTTCATAGACAAACTTAATTATTCTCGATTTCATTTTGTTTAGATAGGTAGAGTCTGTTCTTGTGCTGAAACCAACTTCACTGTTATATCAAACACACAAACTTAGTTGCTCTAAGATCCCTTTTATCTTAGATAGGTTGAGGGTGTGCTTGTGCTGAATCCGGCTTCACTCTTATATCATACATGCAAACTTAGTTGCTCTTAGTTTCCTTTTGTATAGATTGGTAGAGGGTCTGCATATGCTGGTACCAACTTTAATCTTACATGGAACACACAAACTTAGTTGCTCTTAGTTTCCTTTTGATTAGATACGATCAATCTTTTTTTTTTTACTGTTGTTAAGGCGAGGGTGGAGAACTGAGGCAAGTTGCTTCAGTCCGCGATCATTAATAGCCAAGGCTGAGAGCAAGGTAATCTGCTTTATCTTCAATCCAAACACGATTCACCCTTTACCTTTTTCTTATTAATGCATAGATTGGTCGAGGATCTGCTTTTGTTGAAACCGACTTCACGGTGATATCATATGCCCATACTATGGGCGTGTTTACTAGTGTTTTGGTATTTTTGAACTTTAGCTGCTATTAGTTTGGCTTCACTGAGGCTTAAAATTGTATGGGTATGAGTAAATATGCCTCCTTTGTCCCATAATGAGTGTCCATTTTTCTTTTTTGGGCAGTTAGTTACGTATGAATTACCAACAATATTTGTAAGATAAATTAGTTTGAATTCCATGAGCTTGTTACAACAAGAGCACATGGGGTTATGATGGGGAAAGTCTAATTTTAATTAATTTCTTAAGTTAGTAAATGCCGTTTACTAACTTGGGCTGTGGCTTTGGAACTTTAGTTGCTCTTAGTTTGGCTTATCGCTTAGACTATTTTAGTAATAATATCCCTTGACGGGTATTCTACAACATTGAAGGAGCTTTGTTGGTAATCCTATCAGAGAAGGTAGCATCTTCTCTCCATTTATGAGTATTGTATCTCTCCAACCTATCTAATTGTTGCTAGTGTGCATTGAGCTGGATCTTGTTTGGTACAATGTATTTGACTGATGTTTTTTCTTTCTTTCTTTCAACTCCTTATTCGCTGTCAATGTAATGTGTTTCTGTTATATGTATGATGTATTTGCATGCCTACTTTAATACATTTTTGCTTGCACACTGAATCAAGCTGTTTTTTTCCTGATAATTTTGCAAACCATTTCCAGAAAATGACCCAGTTAGGAAGAAGATTTAGAGATAATAGAGAAACTATAAAGAGCGACAGTGAAGGAACTGCAATAATTCTAACAAGTGCCACATAGCTGTGCTTTTCATGAAAATTACGTCTCGTGGATTTTTTTTTTTGGGGGAAAACCTCTTTCTCTAGATATAGACCCTATTAATAGTTTTTACTACTTGTGAAGTCTTATGTCATGTTTAGTTTCTTTTTGCTACCTGATCTAATCAACCTCCATATACTACCCCTTAATTTATAGAAACTTGTTTTCTGTTTCACTATATTTTCCTTACCTTATCTTCTGTGTAATTATTGTGGATGTATTGTGATTGATTCATCAATTGCAGTAGAGGTCAAAGGATGAATATGCAACCAGTTGTACAACCTAAATCTTCTGCAAATGGATTTGGCCGTCGAAGGGGTGATAGAGAAACGAGCTCTAAGCTGGAGAATAAGTTTCAGTCTGGAAAATCAAATTCCGCTAGACTGACAAATGCAGGTGAGATACTCTGAACTAAAATGTTATTGGTGCTATATGCCCCTTCACCCTAATCTTAGTTTGAACAGGTGTACTGACAGGCAGCAAAGGTGCAGGCTATGAAAGTCCCTCACATGATCGATTAGTGTACCTAACAACATGTCTTATTGGACAACACGTGGAAGTCCAGGTGAAAAATGGATCTATATTCTCTGGAATATTTCATGCAGCGAATACTGAAAAAGAGTTTGGAGGTATGTTTTTATAAATTCAATTTTCTCGAAGATGTCATGTTTTTCTTCCTTGTATGAGCTTAGTTTTCATAACCTTCTTCTGAGACTAGTTTTTATCATTAATTTTCTTAACATTCACTTGCAGATATTGTCTTGAAAATGGCTTGCATGACCAAAGATGGTTCTTTTCGAGGTCAAAAATCTGTTAGTGAATCTGTTACCAAGGTTCCTTCAAAGATTTTAATTATACCTGCCATGGACCTAATTCAAGTTATAGCAAAGGTTCTGCCTCCCAAATTTGCAATTGTGAAGTTTCATTGGACTGGTTTTCATGTGTTTGCTTTACAAGATTTCACACATATTGCTTTACATGTTATTTTATGAATTAGAAGCAGTCTAATTGTATTACTTTAATTAATGGTTTCAGGATGTGCCTGTAACTAGTGATGGGTTGTCAAATGAACTTCAATCTGAAAGACAGCAGGAAATTATGCTGGATTCATTTATATCTCAATCTCGTCATGTTGAATTGGGGAGAGAGCTGTCACCCTGGGTACCTGATGAAGACGACCTACAGTGTCCTGATTTGGAATCTACATTTGATGATCCTTGGAATAGGTTGTTAATAATTTCTCTTTCACCAAATGTCTTGGTAATTGTTCTATTGCTTTAGTTACTTGGGGCAGAAGTGCATGTTTATGCTCTATTTGGTTTATTTTCAAAACTTCAAATTTCCCCCAATATGAATGATAAGATTTAAATTGCCTTCTGCAAACATTTCAAGATTATATTCTTATGAAATGTTATGCAACAGCGTCACATGAACATCAATATTGGCGTGATGTAGTATGTTTTTAACTCCATTCATCATTGTTTAGCTCAAGGGTACATTTTTAGTTTCCCATTTTTAAAGACTGGATCCTCCAACTTGAATACCTTGGTGTCTGGTCTTAATTGATTTTTTCCCCAATGCTTTTTGCATAAAATCGTTGTTTTGAAGGAATGTAAAACTATCTATGAATGATTCCACTAGCTAGCGGACAAATCAAGGACCAATTGGTATGTGAGGTTTAGCAGTAGCATTAAATGGCTAGTGTCTGATTTTAGTTACATTGTGGTCATGTGGAAAGGATATGATCTTAGTTGGTCGTAAAAGTGGTTTCTTTGGCCAAATCTATTAGTAGTAAGTATGTTTGTTGAGCTGCAGTGGATTTTGTTGATCAATATGAGTTGTTTTCCTTAATCTTGACTTCCACTACATTTCTGTGGTCAATATAATTTTTATTTCGTCTTCCTATTAGGAGATGGGATCAGTTTGAAACAAATGAAGCTTTATTTGGAGTGAAAAGCACCTTTGACGAGGAACTTTATACAACAAAACTAGAGAGAGGGCCTCAGACAAGGGAATTGGAGAGGGAAGCTTTAAGAATAGCAAGAGAAATTGAGTGCGAGGACACAAAAGATATTCATTTAGCGGAGGTGTGGTAACCCTACTCTTGTTCTTTTTTGTCTAATAAAATAATCTCTCCCTATATCTCACACCTCTCATGTTTACTTCAACAGGAAAGAGGCGTTCTTTTTCATGAAAATTTTGATATCGATGAGGAGACTCGATTCTCTTCAGTATATAGGGGCAATGGGATGGATTGTGGAAATGACGAAAATGAGGACATAATGTTTGATTCACGTAGTGCAGAGACCTTTGGTGGTTCTTCTGCTTCTGTCATGAACAGGCCTTTAACTGATTTGATCAGTCGAAAGATCAGTGATGGAGTTGGAGTGTCATCAAGCTCTTCATTCGGGGTACTTCCCTCATCCTTAAATATCTTGGTAGAATTTCAGCATTTGTGCTGCTCGAATGACTATTTTTGTGATCAATTAGGCTTGATTCAATGACATTCTGTTGATTTGAGATGTATAATTTCAGGGATGGTTAATATTTTGCTGTTCTGTAGCTATTAGTTTTGAAATTGGAATAGTTATAAAACAACTATTGCATAGTGTGCATTGTGCAAGGAGTTCATTCTTTAAGTTCCATAAAAAATCGCCTTTTTCATATATAGGAGGAAGCACAATCTTCTCAATCAAGTACCACCGCAGATGCATACCGCTATAGCTCTCACAATCATGTTAAAAATCTGGGGTCTGAGCTTCCTTCTAAAAGTTATCCTGCTTTTGATGGCGAAAACAGGTATTAATAAATTTTGATATTCTTCATATATCTAAGTACTTCCCTCCTCCATCCCTCATGAGTGGCCTGAGATTAGTTTTAATCTTTCTGTATTTTAAATTGAAAATTTAAAAATTATAGGGTCAATGAGAACCTGTTGAGTGAACATCATGGACAAACTTATGATGCCATGCGCAAGCAGCCGGTGAGTTTAACTTAGCCCACTATTGCACTTCTCTCTTGCTAATAGTCATTTAGGTTTGGTTGCTTCTAAGTAGTTCCATCTGTTGATATTACGCGTTTGTGTTCAATTAATGCAGCCGGCTGAGGACAGCCGTATTTCAGAATCTGATGGTGAGTCTACTTTCTTACTGGGATGCCTTTTAAGTGATTATTTCATATTGCATGCTTTTTTTAACTAGCCATTGCGATAGTAGCGTGAGGTACTGACTTTTATTTTACGTTGCGAATCTTTTTCTTCTTGCAAATCTCATTTGGAGAGAGAATCTGTACTTATTATTCCTCCAGTAGTTAACCTTTTCTCCCAGTAATGGGGCCAACATTTGATGTAGATTCTCTATCCAGTTTTAAGAAAGATGATTGTGATAAAGTGGGATTATCCTCTGAGGCCGTTGCGTATGCTCCATCCCACCCTCCATCGAAGGACAATGAAAAGGCAACTCCTAGTGAACCATCTAAGGGTTCGGTGTCTAGCAGAGAAACACAATCTGTAAACCTTCGTGGACGTCCAGGTAGTTCTACATCATCTGCCTCAGACTGTCTGGGTGCTCCCTTGGCTTCGAGTGCTCCGGGTTTAACGCCAAGCTCATCAATGGGTTCTTTATCTTCTGAAAAGTCAACCCTGAATCCCCATGCGAAGGTATAACCAATTTCCGCTACTTTTTCCAATGAATATATCTTAGCACCCTTGGGTCCGTCCACATATAAATGGACAAAGGGAATTATTTCTCTCTCTCTCTCTCTCTTTCTTCTAGTCAATCTCTGTTTCTAGTATGTTTTGCTATCTCATTCTTTGCTTCTTTTTTTTTGTTATCAGGAATTCAAACTCAATCCAAATGCTAAGAGTTTCGTCCCTTCTCCAACCCCTACAAGGCCTCCATCTCCGTTGTCTGATGGTTCTTTCTATTTTCCAGCAACTGTTTCGCATATGCATGGCATGCCTGTAGGCATTGGGGTACGTACTCCAGTGGCACTCTTTTATTTTTTGTCAGTGGATATGGTTATTGCTTTTTAAATAAACAACTTGAAATATTTCCTACTTCGCATGTCTTCTCCATTTGGATATGTGTTGATGAGAGGCATTTCTGAATTCAATATTCACCTAATGAAAATATTTGTTTTTCTCTTCTATAGAAGGGCAAGCAATTGGCTGATAATTTTCCAATACTACATCACTGATACAAATGGATCCTCGAACGTAGGGATAGTAACGTCATTCCATTCCAAGTTTAAACAATATGCAAATGCAGTTACTATTGGATCACGAACAAAAGCTTGGAGATCGATCAATGATTTTCTTGTCTATACTAACCCACTAAAATGATCATTTTTCAAATACCGATAAACGATATTGTGTAAAGGCACAAAAAGGAATTATCTGGACATGACTACAGTTTTCGTTGTCTATTTGTTATTTCGATGGTATTTGTTTGGATTTACTCGTTTTGCTTGCAGATGGGACCGTCATTTGTGGGGCACCAGCCTGTAATGTTTAATCCTCAGGCTGCACAAATGCAATCTCCACAAGGATATTTTCATCCAAGTGGACCTCAGGTACGCCATTACTAGCCTTTCACCTTGTTCAAAGACAAATTATTTGAACGTCATTTTAAGAGTCGGGCAGGAAAACACGAGCAGGTGATCCCAAAGAGTTTTGCTGAAAGATCCATATAGCTGACCTTGACATAGAAATTGCTCGGTTTATACTATCATTTAAAAAGAATGTCATATATGAAATAATGAGTAATCCTGTTAATCTCATTACAGTATGGGCAGCAGATGCTTCTTGGCCAACAAAGACAAGTCTACATGCCAAATTATCCACCGGTAAGCAAAATGTGCTCATGTTCTTAACTTTTCCAATCAATTGCTCTAGAATCTTCATATCCCGATTTGGAATAGTATTAGAATAGGTTTGCTTGTAAAGAAACTGTTGCACTTGATGGCTTGTTCGAGGTAGGATACGGGTCAAAAGTCTCGCGTGAATCATAAGCAAAACTTTACTGTGCTCATGAAATCCTAGACTACCTAGGTCCAACAAAGCAGGGGACTAGTGGTGACAATTCGTGTTCACAGGTCATGTTGAAAGTTTAGTCTTTTGTTAAATGGGTCAACCCGAACATGACCTGATTAGTAGATATGTTGAGTTACTCAACACATTTAAATAATTGGGTTTGGATTGACCCGCATGGCCCGATACATTTGACCCCTTCAATTTATATGGGTCATTACTGACACTATATGTTCAAAGAATTACCATTTTATCCTTAAATAGGGTACTTTATGGATTACACGATCTGTTTAATTCGACATTAAGACGATACATTTTACTAAACAGGTTTGATTAGTTGACACGAACACAACTGTAGCACGATTAAGCTGAATCTAATCCCACTGAAATTTGAGTGATGTTCTCGAAGTTGAAAACTCCAGAAAACTAGCTAATCGGGCTGGGGAGGTAGCACAACCCTTTAGTTATGTTCTTGCTATTATAATAACACGACAAAAACATATATGCTTGAAATTTTCTAGTTAGGCAGCTCTACCCTTATAGCATGTCGGGATGAAGTATCTTTTTCCCTAGTGTCCCGATAAGGAATGAACATTCACGCAATCGTGTATTGTTTTTGCAGGAAATGCCGTACAAAGGACGGGATTTTTAGTCACTCAATCGCCCAATTTGCATTCTTGGTGGTTTCTCTCCGCTCCAAAAGAATAAACTTCTGAGATACTGTGGTCGGATCAATTTTCTTGGGAACCCGGCAGTCCTTGAAGTTGCTAAATTTCCCGACCAACCCTTTACACCCAGGGTAGTTTTCTTCGCCCCGAACCCTTTACCTGTAACAAATATTCGATCGGTTATGACTCTTTTTCGTGTTAATGTTTATTGATATTAACTTAGTGCTTGAGCCTTAACCATATGCCTAAAATTTGATTCATTTGTTTCTGGCTCTCTTTGACCTTTGTATCAAATATACAAAACCCTTTTCTTAAGCATTTGAAACTCAAGCTCGGCAGGTTGAGATTATAAACTTAAAATTTTCGGTTAAAAGTCCCATACTCACAACCAAGAATGTAGTGCTCATGGCAGAGAAACCATGCAAGGATACAAAAATAAACTATTGGGTAATATAGTGGCCAAAAAGAGAATTTTGAAGACTCATTTGACATGGCAATTCGGGTTTCAAGTCGGGGTTTTCAAGTTCAGGTTGAAAAGGCAAGTGGTGCAGGTCCTTACAGGTTTTGAGTCATGGGTCGGGTTTTGTGAGGAAATGTGTGGGTTTGCCTGAGCCAATCAGCAATTTCCTAATGATGAACCCAACCCAAAAATCAATCGGGTTTATACTATGTGACCCAGACCTGCAAAAATGTGTGTAAGATTTCAAATGTTCACGGGTTTGGGTCCAAATTTGCCTGCTCTAGACGTGTAGTCATCAATCATTCAACCTAACAGTTCTCTATGCCCAAGCTTTGCCATAAAACAGAACTAACAAATGAGAGGATGGATTACCTCCTTGAGAGTAGATTGAGTTGTAATGAACCTCTGCCCAAAAACTCAAGAAAATGACTGCAATAAATAGGGGAAATCAGTGCAAAGATTCCGACCAAGACACGACACAACAATTTAAAGAATAAAACTAAGTTAACATCACAAGATTCACAGCAGAAACTAAGATATCACCTCGTTTTGACTTCTGGGTATTAGGGAGAATCTCGATGAAGCATGTATCCTTAAAAGAAGTAAAAACAAATATTTTTACGCCATACTGTAAATGAGAAAAACAAGTATTAGTCAAAGATGAAATGCATGTACAAGTACAACTACCTTCTGTAGAAAGAAACAGACTATCATAACCAAACATGGAAATACATCCGATCTATTTATAGTCAAATCTAATAGCCGCTAGAATTATATGCTACAAAATGTGCCGTAACACCAAAAATCTGTTTCCTTTAAAGGCAAGCATTCAATCAAATATTTTGACAAGCATAAATGTTATATGCTTCATGACAAATAACTTCAAAATTTCGTAACTATTCTCAGTACCAAGAAAAAAAGATGATTCCAAATATACAAACAAAAATATAATAATAATAATTTTGTTTTTAATAAAGAATAGTGTCTAGCTAATAATTCCATACCGAATCAGCAGCAGCCTGCAGCGTGACATGATCGCCCCACTCGCCACTTCTAGTAACATTCATGTTTAGGGGTAATTAGTATGGCCACATATAAGCCCAGAAATATCAATGACAACAAAACCAGCAAAAACGTTTTTAAATAATTAATACCTTGACATCTTGTCCAAGTAGTCATCGTATGCCATAGGAACATATCCCTCATAAATGTCGGGGTGAGATTTAAGCTGATAAAAACAAACAATCACAGTAAATTCTAAAATGAAATGATATCAGTATAACAAATGTAAAAATGAGTTGAATCTCATTAAAGCAAAGAAGGATACAAAACCTGATTCACAACTTGTCGTCTCACAAATTTGTGGTGCTCAGGTGAGCGATATAATTGATCTGATAATGCAAGAAACTGAAAAGCGAAAGGAATAATGAATATATAATGCAACAAATACTCAGGTCAGTCCTATTCAAAAAATATTATAAGACACCCAAAGAGTAGGATGGAATTAAAACAACTCACCTGACAATTACCATCTCCTTGAACCTTGTGGTCAATGAAGTCATATAGCTACAATCTTGATTACAAACGTTGCCCAACATTAAACAACAAATAAATTAGGGTTGTTTTTTATAGAAAGAATCGTGAGAAGACATACGTGAGGGAATGGCCAAGAAATTTATGGCACTTTCCGGACTAGGAGAAGATGATGAAGAAGACCTTAACGTCGCAGAGAACGATGAGTGCCCAAAACTGAAAATTCTTACCGATTTTTGGCAGCTTGAGGAAGGAGCAGAGAGGAGAGGCCGAGCAGGGACGGACCTCTGGCGAAGCGAAAACCAAGGTCGATACTCAGCAGTGACGAAAAACTCCGGCAGCGAGGGTGCGAGCGGAGGAGAAAGACAGACGGCGAGGGAAAGAAGCCGAGTGAGAGGGACGACAGCGGAGACTGGGGTTGGTGAGAGGTATGGTTTTTTTTAGAGAGAAAGGAGTTTTGTTTGGAAAGGGAATGAGAAGTGTAAAAATGAAACAAATCAGATCTGGCTGTTAACGA
>JAYMTI010000185.1:0-11926 GCA_036897505.1 Pelargonium transvaalense | reverse complement strand
TTTATATAAAATATATACCTACTATTTTTATATAACGTATTCTAGCATATAATATTTTAAATTTTATAAAAACTGCGTATTTCGTATACATATCGTATCGTACTACGAATTCCGTATTCGTATTCGTGCAACATAGAGTGCAATTCCAGAGAGACTCGCCAGAAGAACAGATTCACTCTTGCTATTGTATTGATTTCTGGGCTTGTTTTCTGTGTTCTTCCTGGTTTCTTTTCTGTTTCTTTGTTGTTACAGAGAGAAAAGAACAGAGCCTACTGCATCATCTTCATGGAATTTTCATACTAAGCTTTCTTATCAAGATCTCTTACACGCTACTGATAAGTTCTCATCAGCTAATGTGATTGGCGTTGGAAGTTTCGGACGTGTGTATAAAGGAGTTCTTGATCTAGAAGAAACAGACGTTGTTGCTGTCAAGGTGCTACACCTTTCGCGTCCTGGAGCTCTTAAAAGTTTCATGACTGAGTGTGAAGCGATAAGGTACCTCAGACACCGTAATCTTGTGAAGGTACTCACAGCCTGTTCAGGTGTTGATTACAATGGTAATGATTTCAAGGCTTTGGTCTACGAGTTCATGGTTAGTGGGAGCTTGGAAGAGTGGTTGCATCCAGCTGGTCCTAGCACAGCTAGTACAGATAAGGCTCCAAGGAAGTTGAGTTTTCTACAAAGATTGAATATTATGATCGATGTTGCTAAATGCTAATGCACTGGATTATCTTCATAATCATCATCACCAATCGCCAATAGTTCATTGTGATCTCAAGCCAAGCAACGTTCTTCTAGATGGTGAAATGATTGGACATGTTGGTGACTTTGGAATAGCAAGATTTCTCAGAGATGCCTCATATACCAAGGACTAGGGGTGGGCGCCACTACAAGAAAATAGAGTTTAGGAGACGGCCAAATTTTGGCCGTCTCCTATGTGAAAACATAGGTGACCGCTGACTAAACAACGGTCGCCTAAGATAATAGTAAAATTAATTCCGTAAAAATAATATTCTCTTTTCTCAGATCGTAGAGATCTGTACTCTCTTCTTCCTCAGTTTACCTCTTCAGCAGTGCCCCAAATCAGTAGTCTAATAAACAACCACTGTGACCGTCCGATTCATCGATTCATCAACCTCTTCACATGGCCTCTTCCTCCTGATTCATCGATTCTCTCACTCCGATTCAATCTCACTTTCAGGTACAGATCGAAAACCCTAATCTCTTCCTCTTCGATCACTGCCTTCGCATTCATCTATTTTTGCATTCAATCTCACTTTCAGGTACAGATCTATACTCTATTTTCGCATTCATCGATTCTCTCACGACTCTGATTCAATCTCACTTTCGAGGTTTCTTCGCATTCATCTATTTTCGCTTTATCTTTGATTTCAATTAGTTTCGTTTATTTTAATTTCTATTTGTCATAAATGTTGTTGGAATGATTCGAATTGTGAACTTGTTTTTGTTGACTTTCCACGTTTTCTCAGCTGCTAAACGGATATTGAGTTAATTGTATTGCTTGATGCTAAAACTTTAATGAAAAATGAAAATTAGCTTTTAAATTAGATACTTCGAATTTTTAGTTTCTAGATCTGAACTGGATTGTGCATGTAGGGCTTGAATGTCTCTGTGTTTTCAGGTTTCCTATAATACCATTTCATGTGAATGTCGTACCTGTGTTTTCAGGTTTGTTTGGTAACTCTGTATTTTCAGGTTCTATAATTACTACTGATATTTGGACTTAACTTAACCGGTATATTCATGTTACACACCATTTCATTGTGACTCGTAACTCAATAAAATGCATAATCAATCACCTGAAAAGCATTGCATCTATGTCAATCTTCAGCTTGTCTGATCTGAATTATTCATGCACCTTCAATGAGCTTGTGGTGTTTCAGTTTCTTGTTAGTGGCAGATGGACTCACCTAGAGTGTTGTGTTTTTAACGAGTGTTGTGTTTTTCTATATTGTTTATCAAATTATGTGCTGAAGATTAATTATTTCCAGAAATTTTTTTGTTTAGATAAACTAGAATTGTCTAGAAAGGTTGTTGTTGTTGTTAATTATGACTAATAGGAGAAAGAAAGAAGAGAAGAAAGGAGAGAACTTTAGGAACTGCTGATATGTTTTCCTTAGCTCTGCTAATGCTTCCATGTTCTTTTAATTAATATTAATGTGGTTTTGGTGATTGTTGATTTAATACTTGCTTCCTCAAGCCTGAGAATAAATATTGTTCAGTGCCCACTTGTTTTAAATGAGATAGAGTAGGTCTTTGTGTGACAACAGAATAAAACAGTTGGAGCTCTGCCTCACATGGATTGGAGAAACATAAACATATTATCCCACATTGAACACTAGGCCTTGTTCTGATTCATATACCTATTAGACCACAACACCTAACTAACGAGTCGTGCTTCATTTACTTCTTGAATCACATTACTAATGGTTTAAGCTTTTGAATTGGAACCTTAACTTTGTACTGAAGTGGGAGATCCCAAGTTCACAGCCCCTTGTTTACGCCCCATAAAAACGTAAATTGTCCCTATCTTGGGTCCACCCAATCTGAATAGAGCGGAGTCTGCTAATTTGGAGTACTAGAGTGCTAGCCCTGGACAGTTCTAATTTGAACCATCTATCAAAGAGGGCAACACCTTTGGAGAACATACAAGAAATGGATGTACATTCTTCTCATAGCAAAGTTATCTTTACTATAACCTGATTTTAATTTCTTTTCTAGCACAAAGTAAAACTGATCTTGGAAAAAGTAAGTAAGCAAAACCAGCATAAAGTTTGGGTGCTAAATGCATATGTTCTTTGAGATATAATATCGAAGTAAGAAGATTTTTCCTAACTTATTTTAAATGATTGCCCTGGTTGAACTTTTTATTTTTCACTCGTAAGAGGTGTCAATTTTATTTTATTATTTACTTTGGAGGTCTATTTCCTTACTATATATGGATTCACTTTTTGAGACCTTTCTTTTTTCTATTCTTCACAGAGCTATATCTGGACAGAGGCAACTTTTATGATTTCACATCTCTAGGTGAGTCCATCTGCCTTTATTTTATCATTTGTTTTACTAGTTGACCACTTGCAACTAACATCTGTTTGTTTTTGTTGTTCTGATTTAGTATGAGCTCTTAATCATATTATTCTTTGTGCAGTACGGGAACTTGATGTTCCTGGTGAGTTATATGAAAAGAAATCTTATCCCTTTGAATTTTCTAGCGTCGAGATGCCTTATGAGTCATACAGCGGAGTAAATGTAAGACTTAGGTATGTTATCCATTAATTGCCCAGTAATTGGACATGTTATTAGGTTTTTGTTGCATGTTTCTATCTGCATTAGTCATTATCTCTGTGTTTTGTGTGACAAGATTGAGACTGATTCTTCTTGCTTTTGGCGGTTTGCTTTTGCCTATTATGTTGTCCCAAATCATATGTTATTTTGACAAAACACACTTGTTAAGTATATGCATAATGCATTATGCAATTAATGCATTGGATACAGTTCTTTTTTTTCCAATGAGTTACTCTTAGTAAGGGCAATATCTGTACTAATAGCTATAGTATTGTCATTAAATGGTAATGTCAAAAACTAAAGTTTTATGTTTTGACTTGAAGAAGATGACATTGTTTTGGGGGCAGACATAAAGTACATCCAGACATCCATTTTGGGGGGAGGGAGTATATATTATGGGACTTGATTTGTAGAGTCGTAGGCATTCGCATCATCTGTCCTCGTGCTTTTACATAACAAACAGAAGAAGCTGTGGGTGGAGATCTAAGATTATTATAACCTGGTTGATGTTTGGTTCTACTGTGTGATTAGTTTTACTGTGTGTACCATATTTCCTTTGAATGATGAAGATGTTAGAAATTTCAAATTAGAGTATAAATGTAAATCAATTTGAAAAAGATTTGAAGGAAAAAATGAACCCATAACTCGAGTTGTTTTCCTGCAAACCTGCAGGTATATTTTGAAAGTGACAATTAGCCGCTATTATGTCAGCAACATTGTGGAGTGCCAAGATTTTGTGGTAATACCTCGATAAATAATGTGCTAAATCGTTGTGTAGTGATTGGCTCTGCCTAGACAGGAAGCAAAGATGTTATTTTTATCTGTATTCTATTTTTTGTGTGGTTTGATATTTTATATTGAAGTATAGCAAGCATTGCATATAACATTGCAGTCTCTCTGAATTAATGAATTTTGTAGAACCCTTTTTTTATATACGTCTTTGTTGAGGAACCTCACGTCAAAAGAATGTGAAGTAAGTCACCACTTGATACACTAGTTGGGTCCTCCGCCTATTAGGTTAAACTTTTGGGTTGGAGTTCAGTTTAACATGGTATTAGAGCTGGTTTTTGTTGGGCCTAGTGACCTGTTTATTTTATCCGTACCTATCAGCTTAAACATTTGGGTTCGAAAGAAATCCATCTATAGTCATGCAAATTTATGACTAACATTCTGGTTTCAGATGGTTTTTTCTTCACTACCAGCACGGGCTATATAGCTGCATAGGTTTTGTCTGTTGATCTCCTTGAAAATATGCTTTTCTTTTCCTTTCTGCATCAGGTTCGCAACTACACCCCTCTCCCATCTATCAATAACAGTATTAAGGTGAGAAGCTACATCCTCTCTTGATGCCTGGATAGCTCAATTTATTTTATTGTAGTTTCATTTGGTCTAATTTTTGTCATGTGTATGATCATTGTATTTGGTTTGCACCTATTGGTTTCATTAGTACATTTCTTACATATAAAAGGGTAACTTTCCTTTCAAGATCTTCTTGATGTTCATTTTTATTAATATTTTTTACAGACTCCACTAAACAAAGTCATACTCCCTCACCCTCTGCCCCTAAATGAGAGTCCACTTTATCTACAAAATTGTCCAAAAATGAGTTCTCACTTGACTTTTTAGGAAGTTAGTTATGCATGAACAACCAATCATATTCCTAAGATAAGTTGGTAAGAACCAATGGAGTTTGTTACACTAAATGCTCATGGTAGTACATAGGAGAAAGTATAACACTAATTAACGTAATTCTTGCAACAACAAAAAAATGACACTCATTTTGGGATCGAGGGAGTAACATCTTTCTGCCAATTATATTGAAAATTATAAGACCTCTAGCATTGCATGCTGGGTAATTAACTAGTCTTAAGTCTCTGATCATCACCTTCTTCATAGTTTGGTTGTTAAATCTGTTTTCTACACTTCATAAGAAAAATATTATACTTCATATTTTCATGTTAGTGCTGTAACTTGTACTGATGCTACATGTAGATGGAAGTCGGGATCGAGGATTGCTTACACATAGAGTTTGAATACAACAAAAGCAAGTAAGCCTCATGCCAAAATGGTCAACTTGTAATAGAACTCATGTGAAGTTGCTTACATTTAATTGGAGAGAGTTTTATATATTCTGAAGGAGTTCAACATGTTCAGGTATCATCTAAAAGATGTCATCATTGGCAAAATATATTTTCTACTGGTGAGAATAAAGATAAAGAATATGGAGCTCGAGATCAGGCGTCGTGAATCAACTGGATCAGGATCTAACACATATGTTGAAACAGAGACCCTTGCAAAGTTTGAGTTGATGGATGGTGCACCTGTCAGAGGTATTGAATTTCAGTTAGCTTAATCCGATTTAACATATCATAAATATTGTTGGATTTGTTCCCCAACTTTTCATGTACATTTCATTGGGAAAGATTAGTGCAAGGATTCACATTTTCATCTATACATTTCACTGGGAAAGATTGGATATATAATGTAAACCTTAATCAATATATTTATCTATTTTGTGCAGGAGAATCAATTCCAGTGAGGCTGTTCCTGAGTCCATACGAACTGACGCCAACATATCGCAACATCAACAACAAGTTCAATGTGAAATATTATTTGAATCTGGTCCTAGTGGACGAAGAGGACCGGAGGTACTTCAAGCAGCAAGAGATCACAATGTACCGGCTTCTTGAATCTGCTAATTGATTGTTGTGTTGTGGCCTGAGTTGAAAGTATTAACATGCATGACATGAGAACATGAAGCATTATGATGCACTATGGAACAATCCGGTATGACTCCAATCTTGGTCTGAGTTTTGATGCTGCTCTTGCTTAGTTGTTGATTACATTTTTTTTTATTCTTTAATTTCATTTGATGCATTTTCCTCTTGGGAATTCATTGATGACAATTCAGATTTGATTTTAATTTGTTGGTGAAATGGATCCACATCCACTAGGGTTAATGTGAAGTGTAACACTAAACTGATGTCACAACTTTTGGTTTACAAAGTGAAGTGTTGTGGGTAAGTTGTAAACGGCAATGATAGATGTGATACAATCTGGCTTTGGGCTTAAACTTGAAACACAGATTAATCATATGGGGCTTCACTCACAGCACAGGTACCCTAAATCTATGGGCATTCAGAGAGAGCAGGCACAAACCAATAGGCAGAACATGACAAACTCTTGCTACTTGCTACTTGCTACTTGCTACCTATCAATACCATTGTGTATAAACCATAGTATTGCATTGCAAGCAAAAACCCTTTCAGAGTTCAATTAATTGCATCAAGATAGATAAAGCCAATGACTTTGTTTCACTGGATGTGGAACCCACCATACATTGAGTTCCAACAACAAAAATGATGATTTTCAGATGTGACCCTGAATTTCACAAAAATACATTGCCCATTTTCAACTGCATTACTTCTTCAACCTGGGTTTGAAGATATTCGCCTTGAAGTACTTAAGCTCCTTGATACTTTCTCTGATATCATCCATGGCTCTGTGTTTATTCTGTTTCGGAGGGGCTTTCCTATTAACTGTATATGACCAATCAGTTTAGAATCTCATACAACCATTTCTCATACAATTAGCAATTAGCAATTAGCAAGCGCACAGTTGGAATGTTGCGTGTGTATGTGCAACATTCTCCATTAAATGTAAACAGCCTAGTATCCAGTTTACCATAAAGAAATTAGAAGAATTATATGTAATAAATAAACAGGTAAAAAATTTTAAAACAAAAAAGAGATTATATGCTTGAATTGGTCATTTACCACAATACATACATACCCCATTAAATGCACTTCAGACATGTTTGAAGGATCTTACTTTCAGCTAAACTCATTACAAATTTTACCTGTACTATTCAATACAAAAAGTGCTAATGTTTATACTTAGATCTCCAGGAGCAGAAAATTTTACTGTGAACCTTTACATGATGAATTTCAGGAGTATATACATAAAATCAAGGGATAATTACGGCTGACCACCCACCTACGCGTGACTACACTTTTTGATTTCCAGAACATTTTACTAGCCACCTAAGATGTCCCAAAAACAAATGGCTACACTTATTATTTCCATAACATTTACTCTCACGCCATCCATAAAACATGAATTTTAATGAATTTATTCATTCTTTTTTAATCATGTCCTAAATATCATATATGAATCCAAAATTTTATAGGAAAATCGGAAATATGAATTGAAATGAGAATCACGTTTAAGTTATTTTTTAGATTGTCAAGAGTATTTTGAGAACATAAGAGTAAAAAATGTCATGTGCAAAGTACATAACGAGAGATCATTTTTCCATTAAAGTTGATTAACGGATAAAGGGAAAACATATAGGGTGTAAATGTTATAAGAAAAAAAAAAAAAGGTGTAGTCATTGTTTTGGGACATCATAGATGTGTAATAAAATGTTATGAAAATCGAAAAGGTAGTCATGTGTTTTGAGACATCATAGGTGGGTAGTAATCAGTTATTATCCCTAAAATCAACCCAAATCTAAATTAGTAAATAAGATGCTGCAAAATAACATTTTTTTCAGATGATATTCTTTTCTTTTTGCATACCTACCAACAATAGTTAAAAACTTCTACAGTTATGCATGGCAGTTTGTATAATATAGTTCGTAATTTACATTATAATGTAATGGTTTACCTTGAGGATGCCAGCGAATGCATAGAGCTTTAACGCTGCTAACATCAACAAGTACATGAGGGAAAAGAGCAGCCAAATCTGGCATGTATTTCTGCAAAAGAAAGGCTGGTCAGGTTTAATGCAACCGAGGAACAACAGATGTAACAAGTACCATAACATCTTATTCTAAGGTTTGAATTTCGTATTGATCAATGGTTTTGCATTTGCCTAATAATTGGTGGGTGGATAAGATATGCAAAAGATATTACTGGACATCATGATTGGGTTCATTAAAGATTTGCACTCGCACAATGGATGCTCAATAAATCTGAATATTTATGCCTTTTTCATATTAAAACTCAAAGGAAATAGAATCATATGAAGAAAAAAAAATGAATGAGCAAGGGCTTAATTTTATGTACTTTCATCAACTACATATGAATCTAAATATTTTGTTGAAGGGGTTCCAGCAAATGAGGCTCTCACCATTGTGAAGTATGTATGTATCACGAAAAAGGAAGTTAGGTACAGTAACGCCTGCTTCAGAAACAATTCCAACAAAGAGCCCACCTCAAGTAATTCCCATATTTAGCTGACCTAGAAACCTAAGAGTTAAAATTCTTAGCCTTCTTTAACTCTGAGTGATACTACTATAAAGGGTGCACCAAGGTCCACCTAGATATTTAAGCCACTGCAGCATTCTTCATGAATTATTTTTATGGCTAGTGGTTTGTAAGACTATTTCCATGCTCAAATGATGAATCACATCTGTGGCATCAATTAGTAGAGGGAAAAATGTAAACAGAATTAACAAGCAAACAGTGAGAAAGGACGTGTAGTGGCTGGCTCAAAAAAATTGTGCATACCACCTTCAAATACAAACTTTTAACAAACTTGACCATTGAATTTCCTAGATTTAAAGTAAATATTACATCTCCAAATTATCTTCCCGCAGAATTAACACATCTGCAATGCTTGACAACGCACTGCAGAGGAAGAACTAAATAAATGTCCTCCAGCATATAACACTCTCACATGGAAAAAGTGTTCTCATAGATATTCAAGACTTCAAGAAACACAAAAGCTTCACGAATCAAAATACCAACCTTCCTTTTTTTCTTTTTCTTTTAAGCCATAAATGAATAGTAATATTTTTGTTTACACATCAGTGCATTAGCAAAATTTTACAGGTAGGTGTTAGTTTCAATTCTAACAAGGATTGTTATAGATGCCAAATTTCAAAGTACCGCAGTTCATATTGTAGGAAGCATGCCAGATAATTTAAAAGCAGTTTTGATTTCTCAATGAGTAAAAACTAAACGCATACCATACCTTCAAGAATTGATAATCAACATAAACTGAATTTCCTGCTAAAATAGGTGTATATGTACCAATATTGCTCTTCACAAATTCTATAACCTACAAAATTTAGTCATATGATAATAATATTAATGATAAAAATGGAAATTAAGTATTCAACTAGAGATTTGAACTTGCATTACTACAAAAGTAGAAGACCATTAGCTATTCATCAAAAATCATATATTCAAGCTCATTTGTTTTAACTGTTAAAAATGCAAATAATAGTAATATATCAACTTTTTTAACCTTCTACAAGAAGGCCCATATGAAGAACTGAGTGATGGATAAACAGTTTAAGCCTGACACTGTCTTTGATAAACAGGCCATGAGCAATTCATCAAAATGGGGTGTTCCTCAAAATGCGACAATTTTGTGAGTGAAAAAAATGGAGTCTTCTCTTGTGGAGAGTCATCATTATATAATAAAGGTACAAACTGATTTTCAGCCTTATCATTAATCTAATTACAGATTTGTAACCTATAAAACAGCTAATTCTACTATGTTCTTAGAAAGTAAATATTTACATATCATAAACATATATTCTACTGCATAAAATCATTGTCAACTAATTACAGTTAATCTTATTGACATCCCCTCAAATTGATGTTGGTAACTTAACAAGCATCAATTTGCCAACAAGAAAGTCATGGCGCTGACGGGACACGGCTTTAGTGAGGATATCCACAATCTATAGAGTTGTAGAGATATGTGGAAGGGTGATGACTCGGTGGTCATAAGCCTCTTGTATGGAGTGACAGTCAACTTTGATGTGTTTTGTGCGCTCATAGTACACATGATTTGCTGCAATTTGGATGGCATTGGTGTTGTCAACATGTAAGTAATGGAATTGGTTGAAGTTGGGAGAAACCAAGTTGTGTGAGGAGACCACGTAGCCAGCTAAATTCGGTACAAGCAGCAGACATAGCACGATACTCTGCCTTAGTAGAGGACTTAGAGACATAATTCTGCTTTTTGCATTTCCACGAGATAAGAGCATAGCTAAGAAACAAATACCATCAGTAGTAGATTTCCTTGTGTCCAAACATCCAGACTAATCTACATCGTTGTAGGCTTATAGCTGGAGTGATGAACCAGTAGGAAAGAATAGGCTACAACTAGGAGTGCCAATGAGGTATCAGATTGAGGTGTTTGACTGCTAATAGATGGGCATGTCGAGGGGCATTGCATGATCTTGCTCACAATATGAAAAACATAAGAGATATATGGTCGAGCGATGGTTAGATAGATAAGACTACCCACTAGCTTTCAATATAAAGAATGATCCTCAAGGAGCTCTCTTGCATCACGCTAATATTCCACATTAACTTTTGTTAGGATTTCAACCGAACTACTCCCTATGAGTCTCGCTAACTGAACCAAGTCTTGAATAAACTTGTTTTGATTCTAAAGAATGCCTTGAGGTAGATGATGTACCTCTACTAATCCCAAGAAGTAATTGAGTTGGCTGAGGTCTTTCATGTGGAAAATAGAATGCAACAATTGTTGAATCTGAGTGATGGCTAGCATAACAAAGCCAGCGACAACGATATCATTTACGTAGACAAAAAGAATAACTAGGTCCTTAGGCGTCTTTTGAAGAAAAAGGGAGGAGTTATATTGGCTCTGCGTATAAGAGAAACCAAGAAGGGTTGACCGAATTTCTCAACCCTTGGAAAAGTCTGAAAATTAGAAAACTGTTGTATGCTATTGAGGTGAAGAGTACAAAGAATCTATTGAATTTTATTCAATATATAATCAACCATTTGTACAAGTTAAGACTAGCTATACAAGGAAAGGAGATATATGTAAATTCTTTATTTATAGAAATCCTTAATTTAGAGCAACACATATCCCTACAAAATCAAATTATCTAATCTATATTTTTCTTTCGAGTAATGGACCCAAAACATTTGACATGTAATTAACGTAATTATAGATTGGATTATTAAGTAGATGTCCAATAATAACAAATTCATATTACATGAGTCATGACTAGCTCTTTGTATCAATAATTGTGTAATTCATTAAATTCAGCTAACATTTTCATTCTCCTTCTAAATGTGCTAGTCATGCGATCATATAATTTCATTGTTACATATGTCATACTTAAAATTCATCAAGTAAAATGAAAGTTTTCATAAACATATGTGTGTAGCTAGTTGTTTCAAAGTGAAACATGGGGTAGTTATATGTTTTTGGCTATATTTGTAATTATCTCTGTATTGAATTATTGTCTTGCATTTTATAATTGAGCTTCATTCTCATTTTTTTTAAAGGTTTTTTTGCTGTACTGTCTTCCCATCCTTATTTCTTGTCTTCATTTTGACATTAATAATATAGTATAATACTAGTTTTATTTACATAAAATATGTATAGTAACATAGTTTTAGTCATTACATGGTCATTTTTTTCTTCTTAAATATAATGGTGACACAACACAAAACTTTTTGAAATAACTTTTAACTTTAGAATAGTAATCATATACATGTTCTCACTAAATTTCAAGATCATGATCATGTCTACTAATATTGCATAATTCTAATTAAGAGATATATAAGAATTAAAACATCTTAACTGTAGTATCTTTACAATGAAAATTTTGAACTCATAT
>JAYMTI010000184.1:0-11964 GCA_036897505.1 Pelargonium transvaalense | reverse complement strand
ATCATTGTTGGTTTCTTTTAATTATATTTAACTTGCCTTTTTCATTTCGTAATTTATTTCTTTGAATATGTTGATTTAAAAGGTCCCTGATTGTGCACGAGTTGTGAGAGTGTTGAATTGGTGACTAAGTCCCACATTGGAAAAATGGCCTTTTAGTAGTGGAAGCCCAACTCTTTATATGTAGCCCAATTTAAAGTTCAACAGAGTACTAGCCATATACAGTTGTAGCACCCTTGTTTGTGAATATTTGATCTTATGATATCATGTTTTCTTATGCTTTTCAATTCTCTTTTTGTGTCATTTGGCAACCTCCTATTCATATACTTCATCCGAATTCTGAATAAAGGAGTATATGGTTGGCAAAATGTATTGCGGTTCTACCTCTTGTTGACGAGTCATGAAATTACGGCTCTACATATACTTAAATGATGCAGACTATTTATTTTATTGGCTGGGAACATCCAAGCTATATTTCATGTTGCGTATCATTTTCAGTGAAATTACAGCTCCACATGTACTTAAATGGTGCAGATTATTTATTTTGTTGGTCGGGAACATCCAAGCTATATTTCATGTTGTGTATCGTTTTCAGTACATTTATTATTACAGTTTACCTTTCAGCCTTTTTTATAATGATTTTTCATTCACATAAAATTTCAGAAACCTGGTGGTATAATTGCTCTTCTAGACGAAGCATGGTAAGTGCAATGCTTCTAAGCTGTACTTCTGTATGCATATCCTCTTATTTCACGTAGATTTCACCGACTTACAATTGATTTCACCGACTTACAATTGTTCTGATATTTCATAATGAGATTGACTTCGTTTTGCAGTATGTTTCCAAGATCCACACATGAAACATTTGCTCAGAAGCTCTACCAAACATTTAAAAACCACAAACGCTTTAACAAGCCAAAATTAGCACGAAGTGACTTCACAATTTGCCATTATGCTGGTGATGTAAGTATCAGTTGACCGTTGTAATAGCGGAAAGATTCACAGAATGATGATCAGAAAGTACTAAGCAGCTTCAAACTCATTACATGACTCAACAATATGACTTCTTTCAGGTTACTTATCAAACTGAATTGTTCCTGGACAAGAACAAGGATTATGTTGTTGCTGAGCATCAGGCACTTTTGAGTGCTTCAGAATGTCCCTTTGTGTCGAGTTTGTTTCCACAATTAGAGGATTCCTCCAAATCTTCCAAATTCTCTTCCATTGGTTCTCGTTTCAAGGTTTGGTGGCTTACCTCTTTTTAAAGCACTTGTGTTTTTTATATATTTTGTATTCTTGATCATGAAGTCATTTTCTATGTTATACAGACTCAATTGCAAGAACTGCTTCATACTCTAAGTTCCACAGAGCCTCATTATATTCGTTGTGTAAAGCCCAATAATCTTCTCAAGCCAGCAATTTTTGAGAATAAAAATGTTCTTCAACAACTACGATGTGGGGTATGGTTGCTAATATCCTGCTAATTTCTGTGTTTTTTCCCTGCATTTTCTTATCGGTTTTGTATTTTCTTTTTGTTGGTAATACTAATTTCAGGGAGTTATGGAGGCTATCAGGATAAGTTGTGCTGGATATCCTACGAGAAAACCATTTGATGAATTTGTGGACAGATTTGGCATCCTTGCCCCTGAAGTTTTGAGTGGGAGGTATAATAGTAATCATTTTAGTTGTTTGTTATTACACCAAACCATGAAGATCTTTGGTTTCATTTATGTTATTTTATGTCAGCTCCGATGAAGTCACTGCTTGCAAGAGGCTTTTGGAGAAGGTGGGACTCGATGGCTATCAGGTGCGGATAATTAAATTTTCATTTATGGTTGAAGCTATATTTTGTAAGAATTAATGTGGCCCTTGACTTCTATAATAATTGGACATAGTCACTAGAGCAATAACTAGGTAATGGCGCGTATTAACTTTACACATGCCTTCGAGCTGGCTATGTTTGTCATTTCGAATTACCTAAAATCCTACTTAATTTCAGAGCAATCAAAAATGACATTTGAGCTATGTTTTGTCATTTCAAAGTACCTGAATTTCTACTTGGATATTTGAGCTTATTCGATTCTTTACTGAAAAGTTTGACATATGCTCTTAGCAAAGAGTGAAACGAAAAAGGAAACTATAAGAATTAAGAATCTGTCACAAGTCACCAATTGGATGTACCTCATTGATGAGACTTTGGGCCTAAACAAGGCCTGATAACAAATAAACTTCTGGCTACAAAATCTACATCTTCAGTTTTGCTGTCTCAAATAGTAAACTCAAATGTGTGTATATATTGTCTTGTGGATGGTGTTTCGATACTCAGCTGACTAATTCATTTTATTCTTGTAGATTGGTAAAACAAAGGTATTTCTAAGGGCTGGTCAGATGGCAGAGTTGGATGGTCGTAGAAGTGAGGTCTTAGGAAGATCAGCCTGCATTATTCAGAGGAAAGTTCGTTCTTATTTGGGTCGCAGAGGCTTTATCGCGCTCCGCCTCTCTGCTTTACACATGCAGGCTGTATGCAGAGGTACTTCTGATAAAGACATGCTATTGCACATATGATCCTTTTCAGTTAGCTGAATAGTCTAATCAATTGAAGTGCTAAGAATATTGTTTAATTCCAATGAGTAATTTCTTGTGCTTATTACAGGACAACTTGCTCGAAAAGTTTATGAGAGTGTGCGGAGAGAAGCTGCCTGCCTGAGGATTCAGAGAGACTTGCGTATGTATCTTGCTAGGAAAGCTTATACAGAATCCTGTTCAGCTGCTGTTTCCATTCAAACTGGTATGCGTGGGATGGCTGCTCGTACTGAGCTACGCTTCAGAAGGCAGACTCAAGCTGCAATCGTGATTCAGGTAAAGAATTATTTGATGCACGCTTATATGCCCTTTTCAATATTGCTCTTTGTAGCTGAAATTATTTGATCCTCCTGCTACTTGTGAAATAATGCTGAATCTATATCCCAGAGTCAATGCCGCAAATACTTAGCTCGATTGCATTACACAAGGATGAGGAAAGGAGCAATCAAAATACAATGTGCTTGGCGAGGAAAAGTTGCTCGTAAAGAACTACGAAAGCTCAAGATGGTGACTATTTCTTTCTGTCAAGTTTTCTTTTTCACTAGATAGCCACACACAATTATTTACTGAAAGGTAGGAAGGAAAAGAGGAATTTATAATCTGGAATAGCCAAAAGGGGACTTCCCTTTCCTGTCTAAAGCTTGCCAACTGCCATATTTCTGAACGACACAAACCCTTATTACTTGAATAGGAAAACCTTTTCACTTCTTCCTTGTTATAGAGGGTTTTTGAAGTGGGGGTTATAGGTTCACTGAAGGGAAGGAGCTTGCACCAATTTCTTTTTATCTTATTACTTGTTTCAAATATATGTTAGAAGCATACATATTTCCTATTTTTCTAATTGAAAATGACGGTGCTTGATCCTTTGACACTGTAGTTCTAAAAAAATTCAATTATTTTTCTCTAGGTATAAGTTGTTATTTTACCAATCCCCATACTCCACTATGGTGGGAGCCTCATGTAGTGGGCTGCCCTGTTTTATGATGACTTGTTTACATTTAATTTTAAGAGATTGAATTATTGGTTTACAACGGCGTCTAAATTGCAAACTATTTTACATGCTGCTACTGTTGAATTGCAAATCATGTCTTTAATGTTTTTGCTGCCCTTTCCTTTGCATCCCATAACATCTAGAGGTCATTTTTTCCCTGTCTTTTTATTTTTCAGGCTGCTAGAGAAACTGGAGCTCTCCAAGCTGCTAAGAACAAATTGGAAAAGCAGGTTGAAGAACTAACATGGAGATTACAACTTGAGAAGCGAATGAGGGTTAGTATAATATTAGTTTGCGTATTATTTTGTCTGTCCAGACATACAACCAAATCCATTAACAATTATAAAAGTCTTGGTATTTCCTTGATTTTGGATGTGAAAAAGGAGTCGTACTTTAACAATCTTTGATAGGAAATTGCAGAGAAGTATGATCTTTCAGACTTTCCCTATAGCTTAACAGCTGTGTGGTATGTTGTGAACTTCACTTATAATCCGTGTCATAATGTACTCAAACAGAAAATGACCTTCTTTCTCTAATAGAATCCCTGCCAAAATTAGGATTCATGAATCATGAATCATGAACTCAAGTTTAGGTCATAGTCAGGCATCTTTCCTTATTTCTTTTTCCGCACTTTTTATTTTTAATTTTAAAAAAATTATGTTATCATTTCCGGTAAGTTGCTTTGGATGAATATAATGTACAGTGATTCTTATTGTGTAACATATCACTTATGCATTCATGTCTCTTTGTAGGCCGACGTAGAAGAGGCTAAAACACAAGAAAATGCAAAGCTTCAGACGGCTTTGCAAGAGATGCAACTTCAGGTTAAAGAAACTAGAGAAATGCTCCTGAAGGAGCGCGAAACTGCCAAATCAGTAGTAGAGACAGTGCCTGTTATACAGGAGGTTCCCGTTGTTGACAATGCAATGCTAGAGAAAGTTACAAGTGAAAACGAAAAACTGAAGGTGTGAATCTACTAATATAGATCTACATGTTGCTGTAGCATTCTAACTGTACTAATTACAAAACAACTCTAGAATGTGTTCTTAGCTTGTGCAAGCATAGTTTTGCGTATCTGTTTCCTAATGTTGTTGCTCTTGATGTATTATTTTGTAGGCAATGGTCAGTTCGCTGGAAAAGAAGGTTGATGAAACAGAGAAGAAATTTGAAGAGACGAGCAAGATTAGTGAAGAACGTCTGAAGCAAGCTTTGGACGCAGAATCAAAACTGATCCAGTTGAAGACTTCTATGCAGAGGTTATTGTTGTCTTGAACTACTTATGCCACATTGAAAAATAATTGTGATGTGTATTTTCAATACAAAAATTTAGTGCACTATGGGAATTGGATTTCTGAGTGTGCATATTGGTCAATCAGTTGCCAGTCTGGCTTATTTCTTTCTCTCGTTTTTTCCCTTTATTGTCATAGTCACTGTTTCTTTCATTAACAGGCTTCAAGAGAAGGTATTGGACATGGAGTCTGAGAACAAAATTCTTCGGCAGAATGCCCTGATGAATACTCCTGTCAAAAAGATGTCTGAGCATTTACTCTCCCCAGATACTGTGGTATAAACTGAAGTTGTTTTCCTCATCTCCTCCCCCAGTCCTCTTTTCTTTTGATGAAGTTTCATTTTACCTAATTCTTTATTTACTTGACCCCTTTATTTGCAGAGTTTGGAAAATGGTCATCATACAAGTGAAGAAACTAAAGTCCAAGTAATTTGACCTACCCCCGACTTTCCATCTTTTATGTTTTCACTGATATCGACATCGTACAGTACACTGATGAGTTTTTGTGGTATTTCAGAATGAACTACCTCCGCTGGATCCGCAGTATGCAACACCTGTAAAGAAGCTTGGCACAGAATCTGATAGCAAGTTGACTAGATCTATGGTTGAACGACAACATGTATGTTCTCAGAAATCATATATGTTTTACCGTTATTCTTCTCTTTTGGTGCAGAGTAGGTTGAATCGTTTTGACATTATAATTTTGCCTTGCTGCAGGAAAATGTTGATGCTCTTATAAACTGTGTTATGAATAATATTGGTTATAGTCATGGAAAGCCTGTTGCAGCAATTACCATTTACAAATGTCTTCTCAACTGGAAATCTTTTGAAGCAGAAAGAACTAGTGTTTTTGATCGTCTTATCCAAATGATTGGTTCTCCAATTGAGGTATAGCCAATATCTCCTTTCCCGCCCCTTTTAGTAATTTCACTAGACAATAGTACTTGCTATAACTCGGTTTGATTTTGTTTGAGCTTTAAAGATATTGGGATCTTAAATTATCTTCATTGTTTCAGAATCAAGATGACAATGATCATATGGCTTATTGGTTATCAACTACCTCTTCATTATTGTTCCTGCTTCAACGAAGCATGAAGGGTGCTGGTGCAACTCCACAGCGGAAACTACCTCCCACGTCTCTCTTTGGGAGGATGACCATGGTATTACAATGTTGGAATGAACCTGGATTGTGTTTTTGGTTACTTCAAATTTCAAACCCTTCTTTGCATTATGTAATATCGTATGGTGATTTCCAGGGTTTCCGGTCATCTCCTTCGTCTGCTCACCTTGCTGCTCCCCCTGATGTTGTGCGCCAAGTAGAGGCAAAGTACCCGGCTTTGCTTTTCAAGCAGCAGCTCACGGCATATGTGGAAAAAATTTATGGGATCATTAGGGACAACTTGAAGAAGGAATTGGCATCGTTTCTTACCTTATGCATCCAGGTTAGTTGAAGAGTTTCATTTGAAATTCTTGATTCGAGTCAAATTCAGTGTTCGGATGATCAAAGAATTTGGATTTCGATTTGGCTCCAATTCAATAAAACTCCATATATGCTTAAAGATGAAACTTCAAATTACATGTTTCAAATCAAATCCAAGAATCCAAACACAACCTGAAGTCGTTCTCCCATTTAAAATCGGCCTGTTGTCCTATAAAATGTGACTAATGTAATTAACTTGTATGTTTAATTAGGCACCGAGAACCTCCAAGGGAAATGCACTGAGGTCCGGGCGGTCCTTTGGCAAAGATGCTCCAACAAGTCACTGGCAGAGCATTATCGAGAGCCTCAACAACCTCCTCTGTACATTGAAAGAAAATTTTGTATGGAATTTCATTTTCTGATTTTTCCTTTCAGTGATCTTCCTAAAATCTCAACGAGCTCGTTACTGACCTTATTTAGGCGTCCAGAAATGATTGTTGCTATTGTTTTCAATTTTTAGGTTCCTCCAATTTTTGTCCAGAAAATTTACACGCAAACATTCTCATACATCAATGTTCAACTCTTTAACAGGTAATTAGTTATTTCATTCTTGTTCTTTCATCGTTTTATCCTGAACTGTTGGTTACATGGAAATTTGTTTCCGCTTTCCAGTCTTCTCCTACGCCGTGAGTGTTGTACATTTAGCAATGGGGAGTATGTGAAAGCTGGCTTAGCCGAGTTGGAGCTTTGGTGCTGCCAAGCTAAAGAAGAGGTTTTCATTCATTCCTTTTTGCATAGCTAGTATTTAAATTGTGGATCTTTCTGATCCTGCACGAACCGTCTATTTGTATGTAGTTTCCTGATTTTGTTCTTCATTCTCCTTGGATTACAGTATGCAGGGCAGTCTTGGGATGAACTGAAGCACATCAGACAAGCTGTCGGGTTCTTGGTATGTCAAACACGGTTAATTTGTAAAAACGTTATTTCCCAATGGTGATAATCCAGTCCGTGCCTTCCCCTGAATTGTTTCTGTTTGTTCTTGTGGAATCCTCTCATATTTTTCTCCTACCTGCGTATCTGAGAACTGAAAAATGGATTTGAAACCCGTCTAATTGGTCGGTTGCACGTGTCTTCTAGAGCTGTTGATTAATATGTCTGTTTCCGTCCACAGGTTATACATCAGAAGTACAGAATTTCATATGACGAAATCACCAATGATCTATGCCCGGTATATCTCTCTCTGTTTATGTGCATATGAATTGACAAATATTTTAGTCATGGACAATGATCCTGATACACGTAATATGTTCTGAGTCTCTCTCTCTCTCTGACATCAATTCTTGATTTCTTCAGATCCTGAGTGTCCAACAACTATATAGAATATGCACGCTCTACTGGGACGACAATTATAATACTAGAAGTGTTTCTGGAAATGTAAGTTCATATAACCCCTTTTTTTAAGGAAGATTCATAACCATACAAGGGCTTTGAATGCTTGCAGTCACAAACAATAACAAAACTTTTTGCACAGGTCATCGCCAGTATGAGAGTACTTATGACTGAAGACTCCAACAATGCCGTCAGCAATTCCTTCTTATTGGATGACAATTCCAGGTGAGTTTCTTGTCTTCATATTACTCATTAGTCCGGAAAAGCAGATTCCCGAGGATGGTGATGATTAGTTTTGGGTCGGGCTGAAAAGACTTGAACCGAAGCCAATCTGCAAGATGTGCAAGCCCATGTGGGTTTGCCCAACCAGATAATCAGGTCTTGTAGAGCTGACAATTTGGGTTTCAGGTCGGGTTTTTGGAGTTCGGGTTGAAAATGCCTAACCCAGACCAAAGGGGTGGGGGTTCGTTCACAACGATTTTGCTTGTAAAATGTGCGGGTAGGCGTACCCGACCTGAAAATGATTGGGCCCATTTTATGAGACCCAACCCTGCAAAAAATGCGGGTCAGATGTCGGGTGGCCTCTGGTTCGGGTTCATCCTCAACAGAAATATTGCACGTTTTATCATTAAAACGGAATATGATACACTCTTCCTCGAACCAGAAGCATTGCTTGTTTTCTTATATTTTAAAACCAAGTATAAATACTAATCCATGCTTTCTAATACAGCATTCCATTCTCCGTCGACGATCTCTCCACTGCACTGCAAGAGAAGGATTTTTCCGACGTCAAACCAGCCGAGCAACTTCTCGAAAATCCCGCCTTCCAATTTTTAAATGAGTAAGGCGAACAGTCAAAAACCTGAGATTGAATTCAAGTTCTCTGCACAAGGCTATGGAGGCTGTAAATCCATTATTCACATTTTTTTCCTCTTCTGTTGGTCTCGCACCCATTCCCCAGCGATAAAATTATTTGTTTATTTAATTTTTTTGGCATTCAATTTGTAAAAAAGAAAAAATTAGTTTAAAGGGGATGGGATACGTATATTTTTGTTCTTCGATGCATTTTCTGTTTCTGTTTCGTTCTCTCTGCAATTTTTATAGGGAGCTCAGGAAAGATACAATAGTGTTTCATTGTATAATAGAAAACATTATGTATTATGGACACTCAGTAATTATAAGATTATTTTTGGTGGTTGATTTCTATAATCTTACGTTTCGCATATGTATATGGGCATTTGAGATTTGATCTGCATTTTTGCGGGTTTGGTTGCATAAATGAACTTGATTATTTTTCAGTTAGGGTTGTGTGCTTTTTTATATGTATATTTCAAAATCCGAATGTGAAAATCTTCACTCCTTTTGGAATAGGTCTTCTTGAACTCAAAAAAGATAATTTCATGCCTTTCCAGAAAAGAGGCGATGACGAGCTATATTGGTTGCGGCTTTCTCCATACCTAAAATACATGAAAATTTACCAATGGGAGTGGCGAAGTTGGTTAATACAAGCTGCGTGAGTGTGAAGACGTGTTGGCTCCGATCCCCACTCAACACACACGAGGAGAGATGAAATCCTTAACTTGTAAACAAATCACAAATAAAGATTAGTCTGAGTGTGGTCGGCTTAAAGGGGTCAACCGCCAAAGTGCGGGCCCGTTTTGAAACCCTATGGTTTAGATAAAAAAAAAAAAATAATACATGAATTTTTTGATGAAATAGTATGATCCAATATCATTTTTCTTAATTAGTGAATATACATTGTTTTTCGATCTAAGGTTAAGCGTAAATTTGTGCTCGAGAGTGAATGTCCATACCAACACTTTTATACACTTTTTATTTATTTAGTTTACTTTTTTATCATGTCGTTCTCTTTTTTTAACCTAAAATCTCATCATGTCTGACTCAAAAGTTGAATTTACGACATCTTACATGGAGATGTGAATTTTGACCATTGAGTCATTTCCTAGATGACACTTTTATACACGTTTTTATTGTTTATGTCTAAAAGATTTTGAACATCTTTTTGTTGTTGTATACTTAAAGAATGTCTCTTGATTAGAGCTGACAAATAAACAAATGAGCAGCCTTAGTCCGATTCTAGCCTGCAAATAGGCGTACATTTTATTTTATTTTCTCAAGGCCCGTTTAGCTTGAGTATGAGCAGCAGCCTTAGCCTGATTCCGGCCTGCAAATTATCTTTCATGTAAAATGAGTAGAATGGTATGTGGCTCGCGAACTATCACTAGTTCTACGAAATAAGTATATTTGTGTTTCTTGGCTCGACTCATTAGATTCGAGCCTAAACCCATTGACCGATTTATCAGCTCTACTTCTAGCTAACTTTGCGCGCACTTCAAGGTTATTCTTCTATTAGACGATCTCCGATACATTTTTTACATTAACATACAAATCTTAAGATTTGAGCGCACTTCAAGATTATTCTTCTATTAGACGATCCCCGGTACAGTTTTTACATTAACATACAAATCTCAAAATTTGAGCAAACCACGTTATCTATCGCACCGCCTTATCGATAGATGAGATAAACCTATATGCCAACTTTGATTGGTATCTTTTGATTAGTTTAACTGATTTCAAATTAATAATTGTTAGATGAGATTCTTTAGTCACAACTTTGATTGGACTTGATTTGAACATGATAAGAACTTTTTTGAAAGTGATGGATATTAAATCACATCCTTTTGGGGCTCACATTTTTGGGTTTTACATATATGAATGAGAAAGGAAAGTGTTGAAATTAGGTGTAGTTGTATAGTATCAAAAAAATCAATATCACAATTAAATTTAGGACAATCATATATAACATAAATTATTAAATTTTGCATTTGCCTCCTCCATGAGGAATTCACATGGGATTGCAATTATATCTCTCATACAAGAAGGCCTTTGGCTTGTGAATTAGGGACCATTTTGATTTTTAATTTATTGGGTATTTTTGGGAAGAATTTGGGGAGGATGGTCCCTCACTGGACCATTTTTAATCTCCCATTTGACAACTGTAATTTAGCTGAATATTCATGAAAGGCGATTTGGTAGAAATGTTCAATACGTAATGGCTAATATCAAGTGACACGCTTGATAAATTGTTGTGAATATAATATGTGTGGATGACATTTGTTATTGTACCTTAGATTACTACCAAGTTTTGGAGGTCAACATGTCGTTGAGAGTTGTCGGGTGTAGTTGATGAGAGTGTCATTTCCAATGTAGATGAAAGTAATTTTCGGGAATTTAAACTTAACAGATGTGTGTTTTTAACTATAAAAGAGCGTTACACACAGTAGAGTAAAGTTATTTTTGAAAATTCAGACTCAACTATTGCGTTTCTTGTTTTATAAGTAGAAGTTTTCATCATGTTTGTGATACACTAATCTAAGTGTCAAATAAGCAATGACTGATATCAAATGGCGCAACTGATAAACTGCTATGAATATATTATTTATAGATATCATTTACTACTAAGCTTTTGAGGTCAACATGTCGTTAGTAGAATAGTAGTCATGCAGTTGATGAGAATGATATTTTCGGAAATTTAGACTCAATTGTCATGTCTCTTGTTATATAAATAAGGGGTTTCACCCGTTTGTGATACATACAAATTTAAGTGTCAAGTACGCAATAATTGATATTTGCTGACGTAATTAATAAACTATTATGAATAAATTGTATGGATGTCATTTGTTATTGTATCTCAATTTACTAATATAATTTGAAGATTCGTGGGTCGTTGAGAGTAGTCAGATCATATGTTGTTGAGAGTATTTTATACGCATTGAAGATGAAGGTTATTTTCGTGACTTCAGACCCAACTTTTGTGCCTCTTGTTCTAAGAGTGATACAACTACCCTCTTGCATATATCATCTCTCTTCTAGATTTTGCTAGAAATCCACAAGTTTTCACATCATAAACAATTTTTTTAATATTAATAATTTGAGTCGATAGTTGTCTATTCCATGTTAAATTCATCGACACATTGTACTACAAGATGAAACTTTGATAGTCTTTTGTAATCCAACTCTTCCCCTATCCTTTCAAAACAAATATCACTGTCATATAACGACAATGTGAGGTAAGCAACCAAATTTTTAAAAAATAAGCCTATGTCGACACTTTACAAATATGTCTTCGAGTTGATTCTTTTGTCAATATATCAAAATGCAGGTCTTCGTGGACAACTTCTTTTCCCTCAAAAGAAAAGCCACTATGTAACGCAACCTATAATGTCTGTCATACAATGACATATGTTCACGTAAACAATCATGAACTTCATAAAT
>JAYMTI010000183.1:0-11969 GCA_036897505.1 Pelargonium transvaalense | reverse complement strand
GTTCAATTACAATAAAGACTATTCATTTGAGACGACAATTTTGAAATACTTGAATATTTAAGTTTAGTTGGACTAATAGTCGGTTTGTCTTGGTCCGAAATCGACTGATTAAAACTCATTTGGGACAACAATTGTGAAATACTTGAATATTTAAGTTTAGCTATGGAATGATAGTTGGTTTGTCTCGGTCCGAAATCGACAGATTAAAATTGCTAACGGATTAAAGTTCACTAGTTCATGGTCGGCTGTTGTTTACAATCTTTAAGGCCGCTAATTTCACCTATGGCACAGGGTCCCAGAAATCCTTGAGACGACCCTGATTGTGCACTAAGCCTTTCATTGTGCATTTGCTCCGCCGTGCACCAAGTCTGTTTGGGCTCAAGGCCTCCGTCGTGTACCATTAATATTCTTTAATGAAATTATGTGGGTGATTAGAAGATGAAAAAAATAATATGGATTTTTTAAAATGCTCGTAAACTAGGTAAGCAGGTTCCGTTTCAACCAAAAAAAACTATTAGCATGATTTAGCGACACTATTGACATAAAGAGCTAATCAATGATTTAAAAACCGGACCAGACGGTACGATCGGTCGAATCGGTAACCGGCGGGGTTACCGGTCCGAATCACCATAGACCCGGTGGCCTGGTCAGAACCGGTGAAACCCGGTCAAAACTGGCCGGTCCAACCGGTTCGTAAATTGGCTGAATAAAAAAATGAAAAAATGGTGTTTTGGGGCTTATATCCATGTTTGTTGGTAATTGGTACGATATATTACTACTATTAAGACTTTGGTATGACAATTTTGTTGCTTTTTTTAATAATGGTTCATTTACCTTTTCTTCCTCACAAGGATGTACATGTAAATAAAACCTGATTACGGTCTTCTCTCACTAGGATAGTGAGTCTTGTCACTGAAGGAAAGATTTAGGGTTTTGCGTTGGTTTCTGTCTGTCGTCTTCCGCCTCGCGCATCTCTGTTATGATCGTCGGTGTCTTCCAGCAGTGATCAGGTATCGTTGTTCTGTCTTGTTGTCTGTTGTCTGTTTGCTTCCATGACAGATAGTCTTCCAGAGAAACCTACTGTGGAAGGTGTGGAGAATCAATCTCACGACAGCATGTCCACTGATTCGGTCTCTGAGGTTTCGGCTACGTTAGAGCAGTTGGGTATGGACGATGATGAAATCGAGATCTGTTACGGGAAGGAGGAATCTTAGAAGAACTCTTGCTCGAATGGGGTTATCAGTTTGGTCGGTCATTTTTGGACTGATGCTCCCATAAACTTCCAAGTTATGCAGCAGGAGGTAGCTTCGTATTGGCGTCCCACCATGGGCATTACGATTAAGGAATTGATCAATCCAGTTCCGGGTAGGAGGAAGGAATTTCGGTTCCTCTTCGAGTTGTATGATGAACGCGATGTCACGAGGGTCATGCAGGAAGGACCCTGGACATTTAAAGGTCATGCTCTTTTGATCACCCGCTTGAGCATGGATGATGATCCATTTACTGTCAGCCTATGGAACCTAAGTGTGTGGATTCAGGCTAGAGGAGTACCTGGAAGCTATATTTCGGAAAAGGTTTGTAGGGATCTTGGGAACGTGATTGGGACTTTCATTGAGGCCGACCCTCAAAACTTTAAAGGAGGGTGGGGTCAATATGCGAGATTTAGGGTGGACATGGATATCCGGAAGCCTCTGAGACGTAAGGCAAAATTGAATTTTGCAGGGGTGACCGCCCAAGTAACGTTCCAATACGAAAAAATCCCTACTTTATGTTACTATTGCAAATTAATTGGACATATCGAAAAGAACTGTGCGCAGTTCAGAGCCCTGCTGGATCCGCCATCAGACAGAGCTTTTGGTAGCTGGTTAGTTGCAGCTAGAGGTCGAAGATCTCAGGCCGGTAGTCAATGGCTGAGGTCGGGTGTTGAGGAACAGTGGGAGCCGGTCCATCCTATTTGGGCTCAGGCAATCACGAACCAGTCTCAGGATAAGGTTGATCTAAGCTCGGTTATTGTAGGTCCCCCGAAGCGCAAACGTGGTCTTGATGATAAGGATGTTAGTATATCAGATGCATTAAAAAACTTGAATCAGGAGACCTGCCGTCTCAGGTCTGCCCAGAACAATGAGTTGCTTAATTTGGAACTGTCGTGGGCTGGGCAACCCACGGACAGTTCAAGTTTTGCGCAAGTTGGTGCAAAGCAAGAGGCCCGATATGGTTTTCCTTAGCGAAACCATGTTGTCTGATAAAGAGCTGGAGAGAATTTGTGGTAGCATTGGCATGCATGAGTATATTTCTGTGGATTGCATCGGGAGAAGCGGTGGCTTGGCCCTCTTTTAGGTTGATCGGGTCCAAGTATCCTTGATTGGAAAATCCAGGTTTTTCATTGATGTAATTGTTCAAGCAACAAAGTGGGGCAAATGGCGGTTTACCAGTTATTATGGTGAACCAGATAGAGCAAGATGCAAGTTCTAGTGGGATAGAATTCGTTGTTTAGCGCAGGAATCAGATTTGCCTTGGGTATGCGGAGGTGATTTTAATGACATGACGTGCCATTCAGAGAAAGAGGGAGGGGACCCGCAGCCTCAGGCTTTGATTGATGGGTTTCGTGGGGCGATTTCTGATGCGGGTCTTACAGATATTGGCTTCTCAGGTTACGAGTTCACGTGGCGCAGGACCAGATATTCAGTTATCTTGATGGAAGAAAGTTTGGACCGTTTCTTTTGTTCTGATAATTGGAAACTTAGGTTTAAAGACTGGCATGTTAAGAACTTACCCTTTTCTTCCTCAGATCACTGTCCAGTTCTCTTAATTCCCGACCAGATTATTCCAAGGCGCTGGTATCATTTTAAATTTGAGAATATTTGGGCTGAGGATGATAGCTGCGAAGCTGTTATTGCTGCAAGTTGGTCTGGCAGTTCAGTTCCGGATAAGTTAAGGAATTGCAGTCGGGTTTTGTCAGAGTGGGGACGGAAGGCAGTGGCTAGCTTGAACTGGCAGGTTAATGAGGCTGAGCAGTTGCTAGAGCTGTTCTGTGTACGTACCGATGCTGCTGGTGGGTTGCTGGCGGAGGAAGCTCGCCGGAACTACCTGGAGCTGTTGCAAAAACAGGAACTGTTCTGACGCCAAAGATCAAAGGCCCTCTGGTTGGCCGATGGTGACGCTAATACCAAGTTTTTTCACCGGTTTGCTACAAGTCGAAAGAAGGCAAAGAGCTTCGAAGTTCTCAAAAACAGCAATGGTGACAGCTTTGAGGGCGCGGATCAGATTCGGAGTATGATGGAAAGTCATTTCCGGTTCCAATTTCAAGCCAGAGGCACTCTTGATGGTATCACTGAGCTTGTCCGTTCCAGAGTGACGCCTAGTCACAATGAAGCCCTACAGGTGCAGTTCTCAGTCGAAGAGATTAAAATTGCTATTTTGTCAATGGGCTCAGACAAGTCTCCCGGTCCAGACGGCTTTAATTCGGGGTTTTATCATAAATATTGGCATATCATTGGTCCGGATGTAACTCGATTCTGCTTGGATATTCTTCACAAAGGTTCAATCCCGGACGGCCTGAATGAAACTAATCTTGTGTTGATTCCAAAGAAGAAAAATTCGGATTCTTTAAGTAACATGCGTCCAATTGCACTATGCAACGTCCTTTATAAAATAGTCTCCAAAGTGTTGGCGAACCGCATGAAACCGGTCCTGAGTGAGGTAATTTCGGAAGCTCAAAGTGTTTTTTTGCCGGGAAGGTTAATTTCGGATAATATATGTATCGCAAATGAACTTTTTCATTATATCCGAAAAAATATTCGACAAAATTATATTGGGGGGCTCTGAAACTCGATATGGCCAAGGCCTATGACAGCGTGGAATGAGACTTTTTAGAAAACATGATGCGGGCTTTGGGATTCTGTGACCAGTGGATTAATTTAATTATGATGTGTGTTCGGACAGTCCGGCTCTGAGTCGATTTTGAAAATGCCCTGTCAGATGAAATTCTGCCGGGAAGAGGCATTCGCCAAGGGGATCCTCTATCTCCATACCTGTTCTTAATTTGTGCAGAAGGTCTGTCGACGATTTTAGCTCACCGGGTTGCTGCTGGCCGCATTCATGAATGTCGGATATCGCGGGATGGTCCAGGTATTTCCCATTTATTTTTTGCCGATGATGCCGTTATATTTTTTAAAGCTGATCAGGCCGAAGCCAAAGAGGTGCGGGAGGCTTTAAATATATATGAGGCTAATTCTGGTCAGCAAGTCAACTTCCAGAAATCAAATGTGATTTTTAGCTCAAATACTCCTATTCGGGCTAGGCATGAAGTGGCGGGAATTCTTCAAGTTAACATGCTACCTTTCTTTGACAAGTATTTGGGTGTCCCGGTTTGTAACGATGCAAGAAAAGTAAGGCTTTTTGATCCCATTATTGGCTCTATCCAGTCTCGAATTAATTCTTGGAATTGCAAGACTCTTTCGAAAGGGGGGAAAGAGGTTTTAATTAAGGTTGTGGCGCAGGCGATTCCGGCCTATACAATGAGTATCTTTTTGTTTCCGGTTTCGATCTCTTCTCGGATTGAATCGCTTCTAAATGCCTATTGGTGGCGGGGAGGAGGTCAGAGAAGTTCTGGTATTCATTGGAAGGCGTGGTCCCATTTGTGTGAAAGTAAATTGGTAGGAGGCCTGGGTTTTCGTTTCTTCAGGAATTTTAACCTTGCACTTCTAGGAAAGCAACTATGGAGGCTGGAAACAACCCCAAACTCGCTGTTTGGTAGGATTTTCAAGGCCAAGTACTTCCCATTATGTTCGGCTTTTGATGCCCCAATGGGTATCAACCCAAGTTTTGTTTGGAGAAGTATAAGGGCGGCTCAGGAGTTGATCAAATCGGGAAGTGTCATTCGTGTGGGCTCCGATTCGCCAGTCTGGGTTTTTAGTGATCCGTGGGTGATGTCTGTCCCCGATTTTATTCCGAGAGCGCCTCTCCACCTGTCGGAACAGGATCGTGACTCCCTTATGGTTTCCAACCATCGAGATCCGGCTTCGGGGGAATGGGATGTGGATAGATTGAAACTCGTTTTTGGGAATGAGTTATGGAAGGACATTGTTAGAATCCCATTGAGTCATAGATCGGTTCCTGATTCGTGGTCCTGGATTTATTCAAAGGATGGAATTTATTCGGTAAAATCCGGGAATAGTTTGCTCTCGAGATCGGCTGGAACGTCGGGTGGTTCGCCGTTGTGGAAAGCGATTTGGTCGGCGAATGTGCAGGTTAAAATAAAGCACTTCATGTGGAGGGTTGTGACCGGGTGCCTTCCGGTTAATGTCCGCCTGGTTTCCCGCCGAGTTGCTGTTAGTCCAGAATGTCCCCGATGTCGCAGATCAGAGTAGTCGGAGGCCCACGTCCTGCTTCTCTGTCCTTTTGCGGTCTCTGTTTGGAAGTTGCTGATGCTGGACCAGTTGTTGCTGAACTGCTCCTCTGTGGAGCAGTGGCTGGACCAGATTCGGGTCAAGAAAGATTCAGAATTGTTTGAGCTGGTTTTGTACGTTGCTTGGGGCATCTGGAAGTTCCGGAACGATGGTGTTTGGAACTCCAAGTGGGGTGACGAGGCTGGTATCATTTCCATGGTAAAGGTTGTTCGGCAAGCGTGGAAAAAATCCCGAGCTCAGCGGAATTCTTCTTCTCCGGCAGTTCCTGTTCTGGTTGTTCCGCCTGTTTTGTCTCCAAGTCCAGCAGCGAGCAGTGGTGTGGGCAGGAATAAATGGTCAGCTCCTCCTCGCAATGTCCTAAAGGTTAATGTGGACGGAGCCATTTTTGAGGATGCCGGAAAAGCTGGTGGCGGGTGGGTAGTCCGTGACTGGCTTGGTGCTTGTTGGGGAGGTGGTCGGATTGGCTGGCAGTGTCCGGTGGAGCCTAGGATGGCTGAGGCCATGACTATTCGGGAGGCTCTGAGTTGGGTGGCGGCGAGAGGTTGGAGTTCTGTCATAGTTGAGTCTGACGCTCTTGAAGTGGTCTCTGCTATTAAGTCCAGAGGGGAGGGTAACACCAGTGCCTTCGGTCTTATTATTGATGATATAATCCACTTATTGGATCAATTTGCTCAGATAGATATTTGTTTTGTTTACCGGTCTGCGAACCGGGTTGCGCATTTTATTGCTAGATCTGCTGTCTCTGTGGTAGGCTTAGATTGTTGGTTAGGGAATTCGGGTCATCTAAACATTGATCCAATTTTGCTGTCTGATTTTGAAAATTAATAAAGTCTGCCATAGTTTCTTTCAAAAAAAAAATGACAAGCTCAGAGTAGTAATGTGTAACGAAAAATAGCTTAGGATAGTAACGAACAAAAATTTTATATAAGAGGGTAGTAAGCTGTAATTTTTCCTAAATTATAGTATGAATATCACTATAAACATAAAATATCAACAAAAGAATGTTGTTTATCATAAATTTTGTATAATATTTTTTCTATATAGTAATGTATCGACTTACATGAGATATTATATTTTGTATTTTTTTATTACAAAAGAAAAGGAAATACCTAACTTAAAGTAGCAACCATCCGAGAAAACGAAGTTCCTATGATATATCATATCTTTGCGAACTAGAACGGCGACAACATCTGGCACGGACCAAAACAAGAGCAGATCAATGGTCAAGGACTGAACAATATTGGTCATAGCATCATCCAAACGGTTACTCTCCCTGAAGTCATGAGAAACTCTAACCAGCCAATTTCGACGAAGCAAGGCTCGAATATCTCCAAGCACGTCGTCAACTTGCCAATTCAGATCACCTCTATCATTGATCACATCATCAATAACTAGAGAATCAGTGGATACCTCAACAACCCTCTAACCATTGTCTCAAGCAAGCTCCAAACCAACACGAATACCACTTAACTCGACAAACAATATGGAGAAAATACCCAGCAAACTCGCATAGCCTATCATCCAGTTCTCATTACTATCTCAGACGACTCCCCTAAAGACGACCGTCCCGAGCTACCTTTTCGGGACCCATCGCTATTTAGTTTAACCCATCCGGTCGGCGGCTTCACCCAACAATTGTTGATGGCCAAAACACACCTCCCCCAGGCCTTAGCACCAGCCACAATAGCTTGACCCACATACTCTGCTTTTGTCATAACAGCATCCACAGGACAACGAGGTAACTTAAAATCCGATTGCATAAGAATGGTGCATCTCCATCTCCAAATCAACCAAATTGCAACCCTAAATAACTAGCCTCAGTGGAGATCTCCAACCATCTCCCCATCCTTTTCAATATTCTCATTAATCCAGGAGACAACATCCAAGAAAAAGAAATGAGAATGAAGGGAAACATGGACTAACCTCTTCCATATAAATGCAGGAAGCTTGCAATCCTGAAGGATGTGTAAATCATCCTCAAGAATCGCCCCACAAATATCACAGCCAGGCGAAACAGCCATACATCGATTAATCCGAATGAGTCATGACTGCATTCTACCATGTCTTGCCAACCACATTAAGAATTGTCACTTGCTTGGCCCATTAAGCTTCTAAATCTTAGACCACATCGGGTTACACGGCTCATCACACGACTCCAATAGTTTGTAGGCCGACTTGACCATGTAGCTACCTCGCTTATCATATTTCCAAAGCACAACATCTTTTCACGTTAAATCTCTTGAGAGAGGATAACCAAAAATTTCATAAGCGATAGGATATGGGACAACGCTATGAAGAAGAGGAACATCCTATCTATCAATGGGAAGAATAAACTCCTGAACACGAATCCCACTCGAAGCAGTTGTGCCACACTATCAGCAATAGTATCTTGTCCTAACTAACAATCATGGAAGAAATCGACAAGCACGCCATTCCCAATTTCCCAAGTTAGTCCTAACCCCAAAATAAACGCGCATTTGGAGATTCCTTTCCACACTCGAGACGCACCTTGAGGGCAAGCACGAACAAAAACAACCTCATCTTTACTATACTTGTCACGCAAACATTTAAGCCAAAACGGAGATGGGTCAATAACCATAGTCCAATATGCCTTCCCGAGCATGGCTATATTCAAACTTTCAGCTTTTCGAATGCCAAGACCCCTTTGCGTGTTGGGCCGACACACTGAATCCCAACCTAAAAGATAAAACTTCCTTTGAGTGACTGAGCCACCCCAAAAAAAGTTGTTATTAAGTTGGTTAACCTTGGCACAAATAGCTCTCAGCAACCATTTGGATTGTATCACGTAACTAGCCACAAAGGAGGTCACAAATTTAATAAGAGTAGCTCGACCCGCTATCGTAAGATGCTTCATTTTCCATCCTTTCAGACGGAAAGTCGCTTTGGAAATAATAGGATGGAAATCATTAGCAGTGATACGCCGTCAGTAAAGAGATATCCCTAAATAGATACTAAGATCCTCTGTATAAGCAATATCCAACTTACAGGCAACCACGTTCCAACGTCTCAAGCTGATAGAGGTGGAGCAAAAAAACTTAGACTTCTGGAACAAAGCTCGCTTGATTTGGGCTAATAAGATCCTCCAAGTATGGTTGCAAACGGTTAACCAGAAATTTAGATATGATCTTAAACTGAACCGAACATAAACTGATTGGCTTGACTTTATGGAGCCCCGTAGGATGATCTACCTTAGGAATTAGAGCACAAAAAGTATAACTTAAAGCTGCTGGGAATGAACCTGAAACAAGAATGTTCCGAACCTGCTCCGTTAGGCTCACACTCCAAATATCCCAAATATTTTGGAAAAAATCGGCGTTACAACCATCCTATCTGGGAGCCTTCCAAGGATGTATATCAAATAAAGCTCATTTAACTTCCTCAACTTGGACCTATCGGGACAACATAACAACATCCATATTATTCAATCGAGGGCCTGACTAGGTACCAAAATTCATTATATCGGAATGCGAAACAGAATAGACAGTTTTGAAGAAACAGAAAACCATATTTCGCAACTCACTCTCATTGTCAACCCAACTTCCAGTCTCAACTTTTGGCACAGAAATCATATTACGGCTTCTGCGATTTATAGTCGTGAGGTGAAAGAATTTTGTGTTTCTCTCGCCATGCAAAATGATGTTGTGTCTCGACTTTTGATACCACAACCACTTTTCTTGCGCAAGGACCCGCTGATATTCTGCCCGGAGATCCAATTCTAGTTGTGCTAATGCACTCGAATCACCCAAGTCACGTTCATACTAGACCTCTTCTAATCGACGGGTTAGGGACACCTTTCGCCTAAAAATGTTCTCAAAAACATCTGTATTCCATTTTTTAAAGGCGCCCTTCATACTCGCTAGTCTTCCCACACATCATTACTATTGGTAGTATCCGCACCCTTAACAAATTGAGCAAACTCTGGGTGACTGAGCCACATTGCCTCAAAACGGAAAGGTTTTAGAGAACATGTAGCTAATTGAGGTTCACTCTCCAATAAAACAAGGCAATGGTCATAAAAAATGCAAGGCAAATGGCGGACTCTTGAATTAGGATTCCTTAGAGCCCAAATATCATTCCCCATAACTCTGTCAAGACAACAAAGAATTCGAATCAGCCCATGTTGAGAATTCGACCAGGTGAAAGGCTGACCAAAAAAGCCTAAATCCATAAGATTACCTGCTTGAATCCAATCATTATACATCCCACTTCGCATTGGATTCACAGGACGACAACCCCTTTTCTCATTATTATTCAGAACATCATTGAAATTCCCCGTGATAACCCAAGGAAAAGAAACGTGGCTCACAAAATGTTCAAGGGACTCCCACATATTCCACCTAACGCCCCAACGAGGATTAGCATAAATACAAGATAAAATCCAAGAATTCAAATTATTACTCGAAATAACCAAGTGAACAATCTGAGATGCATCCCCAATAATTGACATTGAAATTGAATCTTGGGACCAGAGGCACCAAATACCTCTCGATCGCCCAACTACATCCATCTAAACCAAAAATCGGAACCCAAACTCTTAAAAACAGAATCAGCACGAACCCCTCTAATACGAGTCTCAAACAAAACAAGCAAATCAATGTGATACCTCTTAGTAATATCACGGAGATGAGTAATTGTAATCTTAGTCCCCATTACCCGACAATTCTAAAAAAGAAAATTCATTGGGCAATACCAGAGTTCGGATTAGAGGTTAGGGAAGCCTCTTGTCCCGTCATAAAGTATGGCGGCTTAGCACCACCCGGATCAATGCCAATTAGTGCCAGTTGCTCCAAATTTAAAAAAAATCTCCAATTCGAGTGAGATGATTTGCCAGGGAGTCAAAGTTTAAATCTGGTACCTCTGGCCGATTCGTGACCCGCCCAAAACTCTGACTGCAACCTGAACCTCTCCCTGCCATGGCTCCACGGAACCCACTTCCTCTACCTCCTCGCATCATCATAGCATTCCTCACTCTATCTTGCTGACTCCCATAGACAACAAGGTCCGAGCTTACAGGATTAGACGAAGTACTCACCGCTTTACTCTTTCTTGTTTGACCATGGTTTGGGTCGAGATGAAATAGGCTCATTAGAGGAGCCACTAATAGACCCAACAGATTGTTGATTTCTCTGAGTTAGTGTTTGCCTCTTCTCCTCTACCACAAGAGCAGCACCTCCACTTTTCGATTGAGGCAATGTTGGATCCCTAACACCACCATTCTCAACCTCCATGGGGATCACTGAGATCTCTTCGACTGCATCCAAAATTGCATACCTCGAGCCAGTAGACTTTGTGGAGCTTTTCCCGGCTACAGAATTTCCTTGCTAAGGTCTCTAGGCCCCCTTTTCGAGACAACCATCCAATCTCCAAATCTTGGAGCAGCTGACGCATTAGTAGTAACAGGAACCACAAAGGCCAACGTCCATGATGGAACAATCTTGGTCACAGTTTGTGCATCAATGCCCGTCGAAGCTTCCGGAGTTGGGACATTTGGAACTGTCACAACAGCTGGTGGAGTTACAATCGAGAGATCTTACTCAGATCGTCTTTCAAAGACAAATTGCCTATCTTTGTGTCCCGCTTGGCCACAAGCAAAACAAATAAGATGTATGCCTTCATATGCTACAAGTATCCAGTAACCATCCCACCATACATGAGGGACAAGAGGCTTGCCAAGGTCCACCTCGACACAAACCTTGACGAAGTGTCCACGATTAGCCATTTTTGTTCATACATCCACTTTGATCGGCTTTCTAATAGCTTTCGCTGCATCTAATAGCATCTCTTCATCAAAGACGTCAATTGCCAAACTCGGAAAGCGAACCTAAACCAAAGTCTGAATAATAATATCCCCTTCAGGCCGAAATTCCAGAATCCATGAACGAACAGTGAGATAATGCCCAAAGATCATCCAAGTACCTTCTTCCATCACATACTTATAATCTTGAATCAGTTGAAATCAAACAATATAGCAATCGTTCGCTAAAGGAATTAGGTCATACTCACCATGAGGATCCCATAACATGCAAGTACGATCATACATGGTTTTCCATCCTAGATTACAACCTAGAAGTTTGATGATCAAACAATCTTTTGACTGGAAACTAAGCTTTTCACGTTTACGTGCAGGTATTTTTTAATTGGGTTCCCTTCCCATACTAAAGTGCTCCAATGGATATTCCTCAGGAAATTGCTCTTTTAACTCCTTCTTCTGCTACTTCTCCCTCTAAAAAATAAAAAGATTTTCCTTGAATGATATCTGAGGATGATCCTTAGGCCGTATAGGCAGTTCGACATCACCCATTTCCTCCGAGATAGGTTGATTTGGGATTGGATTCGCCTTCGTCATCTGCGTATCCTCCGGAGCTGAAGATTTAACCTTCTTTGTCAATCTGTTTAAGAGATTGTCTTCCACAACCAGCGCCGGACCCCATCTTCCGGCAATCTGACGGCCCCTACCGCAGCGCCGCCAGGGTTAGGTCTAGAGTTTGCCAAAGAATTTGGAGCGCCCATTTCGAAAAAAAGTGCTTTATTGTATTTATT
>JAYMTI010000182.1:0-12018 GCA_036897505.1 Pelargonium transvaalense | reverse complement strand
TAGAAGAAAAATGCATGAGGTGGGATGTTAACTGCCAAAAGTAAAGTAAAACCTAACAAAAGTGCTAATAATAAACCAATTTAACCATGACTGTATGGTCTAAAACATTACTCAAAGCATCCAGGAAACACTACAACAAAATGGAGAAGAAACTAAAGGTATAGCTTGTGCTAGAATATGCATACATATAACAAAATTTCATTATAAAACTAAAAGAAAACCTTATTCCTTTCTGATATATCACAATGGAAAGATAAGAGAACCCTTAAGCATTAACTCCACCAAGGACAGAAATTCTTAACTGAAAACGTTGTATGATATTTAAATTGTAAATGCCCTTCCTTGAAACGGAAAGCAAGATGTACTAAATAAACTTATTTAACATTAAAAAGCTTGGAACCCACAAGCAATATGAGGAGACGTTTGTGAAAAAACACTTTTTGAGTGAAACGTTCTCAAGCATACCATAACCAAGAAATGATTTTGCAGAACTTTGAACCAATGTAGTCACAAAAAGGTGTAATACTTATAATATGGACAGCTTCATCTATGGCCTTTTGTTAAGGTTTGTTTTTCACAATTTTCCATTCAGTATGGTTGGGTTGAGTTGGGTTTTGGAGTGTAAATTTCTTCATTAATGAAATAGAAGAACTTTCACAACCAATGATTTTCCAAGTAGATATCCTGCTATTAAATCAAAATTTGACATCCAAGCAATGGTTTAAATCAACAAAATGGCTGACTTGTCCATATTTTTGCATCATCAAGTAACCATGTCCACTTTTCCTCTAACATACTCTAAAGTCTAATACATAACTAAAACCTTTTACACTCGCTGACATTTATCACATGGCATGCTACTTAATCACAGAATTAAATGCAGTGGAACTTGAATAAGAAGAAAGAGGGGATAAATGAGTGAATATACACCCTAAGCATCTGAAATTATATCAGTTAGAAACGACCCCAAATAGCATAAACAAATACCAATTTGTTCAACTTATGATAAAGATATTTGTGGTTTACCAATCATACAATCATAATTGTTTCACTCACACAAAAAAAAAAATTGTTTAGATAATTAGAATCCCATTTTATATGCAATGTGTTTAAGTGACCTTATTTAAAATAGTATAATTAGCTCTATAAATTACGCATTAACCTAAGTCATTTCCTATATGATTTTGAGTCAACTGTTGTAATCAGGTGTTCTATTCTATATCAATATTAGCAATATCATTTCATATTTTCCACAAGAACTACATTAAAAACTTTAAGTAATGAGTAGCAAACAAATATTGCATTTCAATTAAAATATAATTGACCATACCCCAGCAGGTCCTGTAACTAAGAGGATGTTCTTCAGGCCAACTCCATCTCTGTTCTCAGAATCAGTGTCACTTTGATAATAGTTATAGTCATTATCTTTTATGTTGTGTTTTACATGACCCATTAAGTCTTTACTGCTCAATAAATCTCTTTCATGCCAACAATGCAGCCACTCACTCAAAAGCCTTACTGATTCAGCATTGCCACATACCTGCAAGAAAATGGAGGTAAAGATACTGATCATAGGAAAAGAAATCTATTTTGAAAAACAAAAGGAAGTAGAGAGAAAGGGGGGCACGTAGAAGTTTATTCAAGTTAGCTGACCTCGGCAGCCTTTTTTGGCTGATGTTTATCTATCCATAAGCTATCCCCCGAGTGATTACCAAATCCCAAATAGCATGATTTAGTCCTATAAAAGCAGGCAGCAACATTGCAGAGAAAAGGGGAAAAATTGTAAGTTCTGAGAAATATTAACAGCTAAAATTAAAGCATTTCTTATGTCTTATCTTTCGAATTTATGGAATATTGCCAGCACTTGAGACAAAAGCAGCTAGAATAATATCATGTTAAGAAAACACTCAGAACAAAGTAGACACCATTACAGACCAGTATGGTTAGGGCCAAGCAATATTAGATAAAATTTTATTAAAAGACCTGTTAAAGAATTATTCTAAAATGCAGACAGCAACTGACTCTAGAATGAAAAAACTTGAGGAACTAGGTTTAAATTTGATATCAGGCCTACATGGAACATGTACATTAACAGAGTTATATCATTTTGGCTTCAAGTAAGAAAGCTGCTTATTTTGTTTTCTTTAGTTTCCTTGATTTTCAGAGTGAAGGGGTATTTTAGCAACTTAAATTTGCAAGCATGGTTGCATTAGTTGTTTCTGGATCTTATTGTTGGTCTAATCTTACCATGACTACACATTTATAAAGCAAGGCTGAAATACTTGTGTACTCAAAACTTTGAAATCCTTTATTTTGGTTCCATGCATGTCTTGTAGGATGGGTTGCCTCTTTGAGGTAAAACTTTGAAATCCTATTCTATAACTGTGGGTGGCTTCCATAACTTAATTCTCATAGTCAATGAGATTCAAAATACAGATTAAAAGTGATGGTATTTCTACTATGGTACTCATGTTTCATGTATAAAGTAGCCATTAATTTTTTTCTTTTTAACAAGTAACAATAAAAGTCAAAAGTAACTGGGAGAGAATGGAAAATACGAACACTCAAACCTACAATCACATGGAAAATATTCATATTCTAGAGCCTGAACAAGGTTGTTAAGCAAAAAAAAAGCTATTTTAATAAAGGAAGGCGTAATAATTATGAACTGCATGCAGCAGATTTTAGAATCCTAACCTTTCCTCGAGAAACCCATGTTGCTTATCATTTGACTTACTCACAGAATCACCACCAACTTGAAGAGAACCCACCTCAAGGTCCTGCAAAATGAGAACATGTACTGTCACACAACATGATGATGAAGTAAATAACTACATAGAAATTAATAGTATAGTGGTAGGGTAATACTGAAATATATACCACTTCTGTATCCTTTAGTTGCGGATAGAATGGCTGCTTGTCAGCTACTAATACAGAAACTGCTGGCAATGTTTCAGGCAAATGCTCCTGTTGAACAATACATTCATCCAGAGATGCTTTATTTGGATGAAATGTTGGGCCGAAAGGCTGTGAAGTACCGGGCAATCTATCAGAATTTAAGGAGTTGACAAACCCCTCAAAGCCTGATGATATAAATTTGCATTCTAGATCATAACTGGTATTGAAAGATTTTTCGTCACAAAATGTCCAATTTCTCCAATCAAGGCACACATCATCATCCTACATAGCATAATTTGAGTTTCCACCCCAATGTGAGAACAGTATATATAGTAGACCTACTATAGATTGTTTGACAATTGACATTACACAAGGCCTAGAAATTAAAACATACCTGATTTTTTTCAAATACATGGATAGGGCCTATGGTAATTTTATGATCTTTTTTCTCAGTTGGGCGCCAGTTTTCCAAATCTATTGCATCCTTTTGTTTCTTGCCCACTTTCCATGATGAGAAAAAGGGATGCAGTTGCTTTCCTGCAGACAAGCGTGAATTTTCCTGGCATGGGATGAACTGAAGATACTTAGCCATGGACCTGAATACTTAATACACCAAACTTGCACTGATGACTGTAGTTGGAAACCCAAGTTATTTCCATGTACATTTAAATTATACAAATAAAGCTGCTCATTACAAATTAATGACGCATGGATGCCACAAACATATGCACTACCCGAATACTAACAACATAAGATCACAAGCTAGTGGTGATAAAGCAAGTCGAGAAAACAATAGGTACTGACCTCAGCTATTTTCTTAGCCTCTAACCTCAGGTTAGGAATCGGAGGAGGTGATGCCTCATCAGTCAATATTTGTCTCCCGCAGGCACCATTCAAACCATTAGTTTTGGCACTTTTCCTGGGAGTAGTCTTTTTCGTTGGTGGTGTCGGCGTACAATTAGAGGGGTCCTTTTCTTTTACCTTCTGAGAAAAGAGACAACAGTTTCAGGCAATTACACTCCACACGATAGAATTTCGGGCTATTTTAACTTCCAAAATATATCAAATGGATAAAACCCAGCAAAACTTATATACCCAGTGATCAAAAGTTTCAGTTGATTACATTTATCCTCCAAATATCCTCAGTAATGGTTGCAAAACAAGCTACAAATGAGCTAAATTCAACTCAAATTAGGAACATTTCAATATTTCCCAAAATTAACTTGCACACAACTCACCTTCTTCGGAGTTCTTGGTAGAGGCGTTGTTTTCCCCTTTCGCTTTCGCTTCTTCTGACTCCCAGTACACTCCTCGTCTCCATCGACCTCCTCTTCACCGCTAGTTTTATCTCCCTTTTGATCAGCATTGGTTTCAGCTTCAGGTGGTTTCTGCGAGAAGAGCGTAGACTGAACCAATTTCCGGCGAACACTTCTCCGATCCGGTGGCAGCGGATCAGCGGCATTGGCCTCCGCCGCAGGAGCTTCTTGCTGGTGTGATTTATCATCCATTAGGTTAATTTAGGGTTCTGAAATTAGGGTTTTGGAGAGAGATTGGGGAATTATAATTCCCAAAGAGGGTAGCTTTGGGTGGTCTGAGGTGCAACAAAACGTGATGTATCATCTATTCTATAGAGACGAGAGAAGGAGTGAATAATGGAGGGAATTAGGAATCCGTTCCCGCCTTGGAAAATATACTTTCTTTTTTTATTTTATTCGTCATAAATTGATCGCTAATTTTGCACTTTTATTATTCAGCCTCCATTTGAATTGTATTGAAATAAAAATCAACAATCAGAATAGGAATGAGATTATCATTCCCTTGTTTGGATTAAAAATATTTCATTCATTTAGTTAGTTAATTAAATCAAGCACTACTACATGAGTATGTAAATGGAATGAATAAGAATGAGAATGATTCTTATTCTTATTCTCACCTAATTTTCTAATTCAAACGGAGCCTTAATTGAAATGGAGATTGAAACATGAAAAGAACTAAGAAAATACGGGATGTGAGCCTTAGTTAGAATGACCGTTGGGTTCATTATCATGTATGTTAAGATTCATAAAAATATTTTATCATACCTCGACTCTGACCTATAATAAGTCAATTTTGAGCTCTTTTGATCCTAAAAGTTAAAAACGTCTAGATTAGTGGATACAAGATTCTCATACCAACTTATGGAGTTAAATCTAACGCGTGACAACCCTGGAAGAAGTATATAGTATATACTATTAGTTTGGAAAGATCCTGATTTTCAAAGACACAAGCTCGCGAGGGTGACCATTTATTATAATTGTGCAACTCTTGACTCTCAATGAATTTAAATTGTGTTTTTTATGTACCGTAGAGCATGAGCATCAACGAGAATTTTATTGCCTAAAATGTGGGATTCAGTTTGCATTATTGATGTGGCTAGTCGTTTAATGTCTTGTTTTGAGTTCTTTTGTTTTCGTATTTTTAGTTTTTTCTTTTTTTGTGTTGCACGAGATTGTGGTTTATCTCAACTTTAGGGAGTTTTAGTAGCTCGATTTCATAGGAGATAACATTTCTCATTTTATTGCTTCTTGTGTATTTAAGTTGCTTTTGGTGCTAATTTGACAAGAAATGTGTTTGTTTGCACCGTCTTCAAATTGAACATGAATTATTTTTAGGAAAATTTACATGTTAGTACTCTTATGAAAGTGGTTTGTTGCATATTAGTAACTTTTTGTTACATATTACTACCCTAATATTTTATTATGTCAATTTCGTCAGTTAAATTTGATGAAATCTGACTGTCTCTCATTATGTGTCGTGGGCCAAGAACATGTTTCGCCGGATACTACAAAGCTTCACCGGAAATTCAAAAAATTAAACAAAAACAAAAATTAATCTCTATTTCAATCATTTTTCTTCACAGACAAAACAATAATTTAATAGAATACAACCATTTGATATTAGAAACTTTTAATATCCACAATTGAATAGAAAACAAAAATTTCTTCGCAGACAACTCACTCTTTAATATCCACAATTTGATTTCAATTTCAAAAACCTCAACCTCAATTTCTGAAATCTCAAACCTCAACTCCCCGTTACAGCCGCCGAGCTCATGCTCCAAGATCCCGACCAAACTTTCTCCTCCGCCGAGATTCGAAGACCAGATCCGACGATAGAGGTCGATTTGTAAATGTTTACCCACAAAACAAAACCCACATAATTATATAAAACACATTACACAAAGAAATCTGAATTTTGAAGAGATCGACACGAAAATAATCCATCTCATTGCACCTTGCTATAACGATGGCGCATTGTGTTTGAAAAAGCGGAAACAGAGACGTCGTCGTCGCCATCGCTGTATCTTTCTTCACTAACCCCGTAATCACCGAATGTTTCCATCCTCTAACTTCCTCCTCTTTTCTGTCACCATCTTTCAGAAACGGCTTGAACTCGAATGTATAGGCGGCGAGCGGCGGAGGAGATGCGATCAGCGGCGACAACAGCGGAATCGCCGCTCCTCCTCGATGATTGTTGTGAATCGGCGCCGAACGAGGTTGAAGCTGAAGGCACGACGGCGCGTGGAGTTGTAGCCTGGTAGGTGGCTTTCCTACTCTCGATCTCACGGCTTTGGTTTTCGTATTCACATCTCTGTGAAACGTGATTTCCTCATTATTGTTGTTGCTGTTCTTCTCCATTTTGAAAACCTAATTTGTTTTGATCGATCCAAACAGGATTCGAATCACTTGTACTCCCGATGGCTCGCCTGTTACATACTTCTTAAAGAGGTGTCGTTCTTCATGAATCACAAGAGCAACACAGCTCTATCTTCCAGATCAACAACAAGCAAGTACTGTTTACAATTGCCCGAATATTTTGGGTTTAACGGTCAAATTTGCCTTTCTTAGCTGTTTTTTGATGGTTCATATCCTTTTATTTTCTCATCCATCTCCTTTGTTTGACGTGTCATGATTGCCTTGCTGCTCGCATTTTTCTATTTAAGGGCTTAATTATAGTTAATAATTAAGAAACAGTTAACATTAACATAAATGGTTTATTTCAATGCTAAATTTGGACCAACACCTGTAGTAACCATGATACATTTCTGAATCGCATTACAATTGTCGCATAAACAAGTTAATTAAACAGTCAACACAACTCAACTCCACTATTTTGTTAGCTGAAATGCTTGTTTGATTCTCTATGTAACGCGTTGTAGGCAATTTAACTCGTTCATGCAATTGCAGGTTGTTGTTTGTAATTTGGTTATGATATTGGTGCACCTCTGCTTCTTTTACTTTCTTTTTGGGTTCTTGTCTTGCTTATTGGTTTATTTCTTCAACCAGTTTATGAAGTTGATTACATCTCGGTTGTCAATGCTTACAATGATTTTTCAGTCTCCTGTGCTTAGTGGCACAACTTGGTTGTGCAGCTTCTTGGTCTTGTGTTCATATGACATGCTTACAACAGTTCTTCTCCCTCGTTGTCTACCTAGTTCTCGCTACTGAGCTACATATTCTTTCAACTTTGAAGCATTGTTTATGGATGTTTTCTGACCCTTTTGGATTGACTGAAAGGGAGAAGGTGAGAACTCGCCATAGCTTCTTTAATTTATCTGCTTGGTGGTGTGGTCGCTGCCTATGCTCCGGGCCTTGCTGTTGTTTTAGTTGGATGGCTGCTCATGGTCTTGGCATAAATTTGGTGAGCAATTCTGGGACTCCCAATTAGTATTTCTTGTATGATTGATTGGCTGACATTATGGTATACTTGATCTGTTAAAGAATCTAACATTGAAAGAATGTGAAGACTGTCTTCACTTGATATACTAGTTGGGTCCTCCACCTATCAGTTTAAGTTTTTGGGTTGGATCAAAGTTCTTGGAATTCCGGTGTGTGTGAAGCAAAACCATGTTGTTAATTACCTTTTCAGAACATTCGGTTTTTGGGTTGCTTAGAGTATGAAAATGGAAATATTAAGGTTTCTGCAGCAAGCCAGTCTGATGAGTGCTATTGAGATTTGAGAGCAGCAACTAAACATTAATTAGTTCTCAATTCAGACAATCAAGGACCAAAATGGTCTCAACTTGGTAGTTCTTGATTTCTAGCTGAACTGGTTATTATTTGCTCGAGTGTCCTGGACCAAGTCAACACAATTTACTTGAGGATCTAAGATTGAGTTTCTAAGGTCTATATTCAAGGAATAAAGTTGAGGGTAGAAATATCCACATATTTGTTCTGTGGACCACATGGCTCAATACTGATAATATGGATCAAATTATAGAGCTAATATTTCTTATATGAAACATTATCTCTAAAAATATCCTGAGCCTGTTTTTGGGAGGAAGAGAAGAGCCGAGACCTCAAGCTCTACGCTCACTTATTGATTGTGATTGTGACCTGGTATATCCAGAATTGTTCTGTACTGCATTACAGAGCCTCCACATATTTCTCAGCCAATCTTCATTGTGTGGCTACAGAGCTTTTCTTGTTGGTCACATACATGTATTATATATATTTCCACCTCTGTCTCTGAACCATTACTCTAACTTCTACTAGATTTTTTCTTTAATCAGAGCCAACATGTCTGCCACAGTCTCCTCCACCGTTAGAGCTGCTGCCAAGCAGGTACATACTAACTTTTCCCACTATTTTTCTTCTCCTATCTTGATCTTTGTGTGTGTTCTTTTTTCACCTTACAAATCAAAATTGTCACAGATGATTTGTGTTAGTAATGAGTGTGAAAATTCAAGAAATTTGATTACATCTCTTGGTATACTCTGTTGTGATCACAGTGTGTCCTGCATGGAAGTTTGTGTTTAGATTATGTTGTTTAATGCTCTTAAAGGAATCTTTATTATGCAGGTAAGCTTCAGCAGCTCTAGTTCTGGTGGATCTGTCCCAAGCACGCCTTTCTTCGGCAGTAGCTTGAAGGTGAACCCAAGGTTCAGCTGCCCAAAGATTACCTCTAGAAACGTCAAGGTTCTTGCTGAACCCGGTGATGAGCAGAAGCAGACTGACAAAGACAAATGGAGAGGCCTGGCATACGACACTTCTGATGACCAGCAAGACATCACCAGGGGAAAGGGAATGGTTGATTCTCTCTTCCAAGCCCCAACGGGTGCTGGAACCCACCATGCTATCATGAGTTCATACGACTATGTCAGTACCGGACTTCGCACGTAAGAAAGATCTAAACTTCTCATTTATCTTCTTTATTCTTGTGAATACACTACGGTTATAACTCATAACCTATAAATTATATCGCAGGTACTTAGATAATACCATGGATGGGTTCTACATAGCTCCAGCTTTCATGGACAAGCTTGTTGTTCACATCACCAAAAACTTTATGACCCTGCCTAATATAAAGGTAAGTGATTGGAGTTTTCTCATGACATAATAATAAAGCTACCCACCGTGCGTTACATGAATAATTTGGACTTATTACATGGATTTGTATCAGGTTCCTCTCATTCTGGGTGTCTGGGGAGGCAAAGGTCAGGGAAAATCTTTCCAATGCGAGCTCGTCTTTGCCAAGATGGGAATCAAGTAAGTTCGTGAATATTAATTCACTTGTTGATGATGGTTGTTTAAAGCCTAATTAATTTGAACTGAAGTTTGCAATTCTTTGAATCCTTTTTTTCTCCAAGGATGTGTTTCTTGCTTTACATTGATTATCACTCGGTGATGCAATTGCAGCCCCATTATGATGAGTGCCGGAGAACTGGAAAGTGGGAATGCTGGAGAGCCTGCAAAGTTGATCAGGCAAAGGTACCGTGAGGCAGCAGACATCATCAGGAAAGGAAAGATGTCTGCTCTGTTCATCAATGATCTTGATGCAGGTGCTGGAAGGATGGGTGGAACTACCCAATACACTGTGAACAACCAGATGGTTAATGCTACTCTCATGAACATTGCTGATAACCCAACAAATGTCCAGCTCCCTGGTATGTACAACAAGGAGGAAAATCCACGTGTTCCTATCATTGTTACCGGTAATGACTTCTCCACATTGTATGCTCCTCTCATTCGGGATGGCCGTATGGAGAAATTCTACTGGGCTCCCACCAGAGACGACAGAATTGGTGTTTGCATCGGCATCTTTAAGACTGACAATATTGCCAAGGAAGATGTTATCAAGATTGTTGATTCCTTCCCTGGCCAGTCTATCGGTAAGCATAACCACAAACCCGATCTTTTGACATTAGAAACAATAATTCATATATAGTTTGAGTTTGCAGAATCTTCAGAAAACAGTATTTATTTCATTCCATTTGCAAATATGCAATAGTTTCTGAAATGGGATTGTTGTACTTTATTCTTTTGTTCTGCAGACTTCTTTGGTGCTCTAAGAGCTCGAGTTTACGATGATGAAGTGAGGAAATGGATTGGGGGTGTTGGAGTCAATGGTATTGGGAAGAAGCTTGTTAACTCAAAGGATGGTCCTCCCACTTTTGAACAGCCCAAGATGACTCTTGAGAAGCTCCTTGAATACGGAAACATGCTTGTCATGGAACAGGAGAATGTGAAGAGAGTTCAATTAGCTGACAAGTACTTGAACGAGGCAGCCCTTGGAGATGCCAATGCAGATGCAATGAAGAGTGGAAGTTTCTACGGTCAGCATATTGACTCAAATGACACTTGACATTGCTTTAAAAAGTGTTTTTTTGCTTATAATTAAGTCGACTTCTCTGAATGCAGGCAAGGCAGTTTAACTTGACTTCTCTAAATGCAGGCAAGGCAGCTCAACAAGTTAGAGTACCTGTGCCTGAGGGTTGCACCGACCCAACTGCTGCAAACTTTGATCCAACAGCAAGGAGCGACAATGGTAGCTGCCAGTATGAACTCTAGTCCTGTCATAATCTATCTAAACATTTCAATGGTATTGCTTCAATTTTAAGTACAGAGTGATATTCTCAGTTTTTGCTGTAAGTACCACTCAGTGTATATCTCAATTACTGCTTTTCGTTCAAGCCACTTTCATGCATTATCTTGATTGGCAATAGAGAGTCAATGACTGTTATATATCTTGGCTGCAAACTGGTTTTGTTATCGCACGAACTTGCACAAAAAGAGAGACTCGCACACACTCGAATGCAGCAAATGAATTGCATTGAATTACACATATTTGAACTGTTTAGAGCTGTAAAACAAAGTTACGCCAAAATTGTGACTGAACATAGAGTACAAAGCTGATGCAAGCAAAGAAAGTGGTCTTTGTATGGTATTTATTGATGTATGAACCCGTACACGATCCATTGTTTTATTTTCTCATAGGCAGGATCGGTCTCTCTTTCAGTTAGCTTGACGTATTCTTCCATGACTTTCTTCCTCGGCACCTGTAGGATAGATGAACCTTATAAGCAATGTATCATCATTTGGCAAAATCAGTATAATGTATATACAGGCTAGAACTACCCTTTACACGCCAGGTTTTAACTTAACCCCAAGCCTAAAATTTATATATAGGTGAGAACTACCCTTGTTAGGGTCAAACTTGACACCAACCCTACCCTTTACACGCTAGGGGTTAAACTTAACCCCGACCCTAAAACTAAAAAATGTGAACTTAAGTCAGGAGGGAAGACATATGGGTCATTAGACTCGGGTTAAACTTGTAACCCCAACCCAACCTAACCTAAAAACTTATATAGGCGATAACTACCCATTTACACGACATAGTTACACTTAACCCCCAAAACTTATATAAGCAAGAAGCCGAGAACTACCCTTGATATTTGTCTCCATGGGCATTCATATCAAATAGTTGAACTGAAAACTAGAATTTAGCTTACCTTCATGAGCATCGTTAGCGATTGTAACGTGTGGGGGTGAATTCGGAGCTGAACTCGCAACTTCATCAGATAATGACCCATTATCACCTCGCAGAAAAGAATTTACAGCCTCCTTCATCTTCTCTACCACACTAACATTACCAGTAGCCCTCCTAGGACTTATTGCATCGGATATTATCTGAGAAAGCGCTTTCTCGTCCTCCCCCGGCTCTAGCTTGTGCAATAGATACTCCTTCACCGAAACGCCTTTGTCCCATACTTCACCACCACTGCCAGGTGAGTGCTCATTTGCTGCAGATTCAGGAGCCGAAACGCTCAGTTCTTGAAGCTTTGAAGTGACTTCTTGG
>JAYMTI010000181.1:0-12049 GCA_036897505.1 Pelargonium transvaalense | reverse complement strand
AGAAGTGACAAGGAGAAGGAGGGGTTTGAACAACAAATATTTTAAGCTAAGCAGAGAAGAGCCTTTTAGGAGTTTTACTAAGCTTGACCCAAACCAAGGTTTATTAAGCTTCACTTTAGAAAGTGTCCCTTGAGTGCTTTGAGTTACGCCTACCATATTAGATTAAAACATTTTTATAAAAATCCAATTCCAGAAAAGTCAAAGCAAAACTATGGGTCATCAAGGAATTTCCACTTAACAAGGTTAAAAGCATGACCCTACTTAAATGAAAATCCCCAATTCTCAGTACTCTGCTTAACGAGACACGGAGATTACCAAGCCCCTTTGTCCCAAAGAGTATAGTAAGGTTCTGTCAAAAACAAGTAAGTGAACTAGAGACCTATAGCTTTGGAACTGTTAAAGATTGCCACTAAAATGAGATGGGGTAGACTTGTACAAATAAGTTTTACTAGACACACACATAAAGATACTAGGATAAAAGTTGAGGTTAGGTATTAGAATTTCCGTAAGTTTAATGAGTACTGTCTATAGTTAATGCTCTTGTCATTTACGAGAGTACACTTTTTAGGGATCCCAGATACTAAACGAGCTTTTACTTACCCCCACCCCCCGCCTAGAAGTAGGCTAAGCTAAAACTATAAAGAGTAAGTAATAGAGCTTCTGAATAAAACTGGTATTATAAGAAGCCCTTCAAATAGAGTAAAATTCCTTTTTCAACTACTCGAAAAGTAGCCACTACCTTAAAAGATCCCATAATGGGTAAAACTCGAAAATGTTGAGTTAGAGGTATAATATTTTAAGGGAAACCCTTAAGACTGTTCATCAATAACGAGAATTCTTTAATATAATAAAAGAATAAAAGGTCAAACTTCGATAGTCTCGGTTTTTGCCACAAATTAAAGAATTAACAATCCCCTTATTAGGGTCAACAAGAAAGTATAAGGATTTTTTTTCTTTTCTATAAAAGGGTATCCAAATTTCTATTAAAAGGAGAAGCTCCATAATAAAACTTCCAACGCCGGAGAAGTATTAACCCAAAACTCCTATAAAAAAAAGGATATAAAACTACTTAGCCTTTTTCTTTTTTAAGGCTTAAACTCTAGTTCTAGGCGCATAACGGGGTTTCTTAGGGACTATAAGACACTCTAAAAAATATCAACTGCAGAAGAGGTCACCCTGTACCTCTGAAAAGTGCTACCAGAATAATAAAGAATAAAATGTGCCTCACCACTATGAAGGCTTCTTATACTTTGCCCCCTTTTGTATAACAGGTGGTCCTTCAATTTTGCTTTTCCGCTAGCTTATTAAGACCCTTGCAGTGTTTATATAAAATGCATAAGGAGTTTTGGGGCACTAGGTTATGCAGGTGCTCACAAGAAATTAATTACTTAATTGGTAAAGTTAATAATGAAACACTAAAATATACACAAGATTGTTACGGATTTTCCGGCAATTGCACATTAAACTAGAGGGGATGCCTTAAAGAAACTTCTATCGCAAAGGATTAAAGTATAACTCAAAGTACAAAGAAGTTTGCCCCAGTATTATAAGAGACTACATTTTGAAACTTTAAGCAAGGAATGCATAAAGTAGTGAACCTTCTCATATTGAGAATAAAGCCTTTTCATGTTTTCTCAGTAAGCGATATAAATTACAACAAGTTTACTATTGTATGTAAAAAAACAACCATTAATGAAAGCTATATTACTAGTTGTTCTGCAAAAGACTGCGCTAAACCTAATTTCGGATTAAGGAAACTTAATTGAAATTAGATAGAAAATCCTGGGAAAAGGCTGTTAAGGGGCTTCGGTAAGTAATAAACGGGATTCTCTTATAGTAATAAAATGTTTAGGGGGAACACTTAAGGAGGTTCGCTTTTAGCCTATTTTTATACATTCCTGAACTAACTTCCATTCTAGGAATTGGCCTGCGCATATAGCACCGAGTTAGTATTTTTCTTTAGTGGTGTCGTATTAAAGTAAAGCTTGTTTTCTTATTTTCCCGATCCTGTTAACGAAGAAACGAGGAATTATTAATAAAAGGGATTCCGCGGCTAAAAGACCTAAAGCCAAAGTCATGGATGTAAAGGTAGTTAAGTGAAACTAATAAGGGGTTTACTCTTTCTTGTTCGGTTTGTTTTAGTATCGAGGGATTGAGAAATAGAGAATAAGCTATAAGTAAGTCCTTCTTCCTATACACCTTACTTTTAGTTTTCCTAATCTTCTAGGAATAAAAGCCAGTACAGTTTCGTTTAAGCCGGGAATCCTCTTAACCACTCTCGGATTAAGTTTAGTTTAGGAAGATTAGTAAGCAGCACTTCGTTTTGTTCCTCAGGTATTTTCCTTACAAGCAAGTAAGTTGAAAGGTAAAGAAATATAGGAAATCACGTGTAAACTGAGTTAGATAAACGCCTTAACAAGGTAGCCGAACTTACAATAAAGCTATAGATAAGAACTTCCGCATTGTTCTATTTAATCCAGATCCAATATCCCTTAGGTTTTTTTCTTAAGGGTTAGCTTAACTAAACAGGAATCTTATAAATCAAAGGCTTTTGTAGTATTTATGCGAGTTGAACTAATCTGGGGTATTGCGGAATCCCGGTAAATTTATTAGGCTTCCTGCAGCTTAAAAGTACACAAACAAATAGGAGTACCCCTAGTGAAAAAACAGTCTGAAGACTCTTCTGAGGCCCCCTCCTTGTATATCTGTATATCTACAAAAGAGAATAAAGGGATTGCGTCGTATTAAAAAGCTAACCTTTTCCTTATTTCAATAAAGTCCTATTCTTGGCTATATAAGAAAAATTAAGAGAGCAGAAAGCAAAGAACTTTTACTTCTCTTGATTTGATTTAATAGCAGTACTAGATTGTGAAATTCTGTTATATACTATATACATTGACTCTCTAATTTAGAATCTTTATAAAGTTAAGTTACTACAATCTTTTGTCTACCTATAATTTAATTAATAGACCCATTTTCTTATATTCCAGAGATTTTGCCCGAATTAAAACAAACGTCCTGAACTAAAGAGTCTAATTTTTCCTTAACCAGTTTCATTTATAGAGTAAGGAGAAAGCAGAAATACCGAATAAGAATTACTTTATATAGTTTTGGGTTATTCCTTTCTTTAAATTAGGGTTTTGTAGGACGAGCTTATATAGTAATAGCCCATAAATTCTATTTTTTTAATCAAGGATCTAATCTGCTCGGTTCAAATTGAGTTGCAGTTTATTCAGCAAAACAGAATTCCTTGGCATTCAGTCTTTTGTTTAATTAAACATTTCTTTATTAAAAAAAAGTTCTTTTCCTACACAGGGTCGAATAGAGGGGGCTGTCCAAACTCAAGAAATAGAGTCTTTTGTATAGGATTCTTTGCATCCGGTGTATATACTTCACCCTGTTCTATAATTAACCTTAGCTTTTCTACACCTATTACATAGATCCCTAAAACAAAGGTAATAAGTCTTTAAACCCAGAATACTTGCAAAAAAGACTTGAAGTTCCTAATGCATCTAACTATAATAAAGGATTCCAATTACATGCTAAAATATTACCTCCTTTTTGCCTTGCTAATTTGCTGTCTCATATTTAACATTCCTGAATAAGTTATCGGAAAAGCGTTCAACAAATCACACTTCATTTTACAAGTAGGTGTTAGACCCTATTCCAGGTTATAGAAAATCTCAGCGGAAAGTTCTTAATTATTTTAGTAATGATACTTCTCTTCTTGTATGTAATAGGCCTAAATATAAGCTCACAAAATTCAAGGAGACTCTTGTTCAAAGCTTGAAATCTCAAAAATCTTCTACACCCCCATATACAGGATGGCTTTTTTTAGCTTAGTAGTTTTCATGAAGTAAATACAGTTAACTAAATAGCTCGTATCTTTGATTATACCTTTTTCTATGCACATGAACGAAGTAGAAAAACCCTTTAAGCTTAGGGTTTTTTTCGTTTAAGGGGATTCTTATAGAATATTTTTTGAAGTACTTCGACTGATTAAGGCCATCGCTTGAAAATACCTAGCCTGATTACAATCTTCGTAATAAAACTCTATTACCTCATTTTTTTGAGGCTACTTGGATTGACAATCAGAATCCTTTTTTATAGTGTAAAAATTCTCTAAGTTAAATCAAGAACTCTTTTCCACTAACTTTTTCAATAGCAACAACAAGACTAGGAAATTCAGGGATAACTCAGTTCAAATGAAAGCTATGTTCTCGTAAAATGAAATTCTAGATTTCTATTATATAGAAATAGTCGCAAGCCCGTGAGTTATCCGTTGTTCTTTTAGGAGGGTGCTCAAACAAGATTTAGTTAACCAACAAGGTTTTGAAAGGCAAATATTCTTTATTAGGGAACGTTTCCCTTACTTAAATAAATACTCAATAAGAAAGAATAAATAGAGACTACATCCCAGCTACTAAATTATACGAAGATCCTCAAAGCAAAGGCAGACCTCCTGCCCTGCGACAATACCCCTCGTTAAACATAAGTGAGTATCAAGGTGAGTAAAACCAGAATGCTATATTTGTTGTTTCTTAGCTATACAAGGGGTGCCCGGTAAATAAAGAGATTTTATTTAGCTTAAATTAAAGGAGGGGGCCCTGAGATGTAACGAGATTTATAGACTAGATATTTTATTCATAAAGAAAGCAGCCGTGCTAGCTTGAGTAAGATATATAGATGTTACACAACCCTTATTTTAGTTTATAAGGTAGTTAGTTGGACAGTCATATCAATCTACCATTGAAAAGAAATTCTGTGAGACTTCTTACTTGGGTATAGAGCCCATATAGGCCTTACTAAAAAGTTCTTAATTTCGGAGCTTTACCTCTTTTCTCTTAGAATCTTATACTATTTTTCAGGTACAGATACATAAAAAAGCTTCCAGTTAGTTTTTGAATTTTATACCAGAAGGATACCATCAGTTTATTTTATTGGAAGAAACCGATCGAGAGCCCATGCCTGTTGTTGTTCACGATATCTAATTGGAATTCAGGGCAAATCTCATAAGGTCTTATTGAAGCAAAAGGGGGATTAGTAGTCTATTTCAGCTTCCCTTTCTATTTCGGTGTACCTGGTTATTTAAAAATAAACACAAGAATAAGATGGTCCTTTGTGAAATATTCTAGGGAATTAACGGAAAACCTAGAAAAAAAAGCTAAACCAAAAAGCCCCCGAGTAAATAAAAATAACTAAACAAATAAAGAGAAGCTTAGGTTTTCCTTTACATACCACTTCGTATTAAGCATTCCTACAAACAACAAGGAATTCCCTGGTTAGGTCTATGAAAGAAAAGTAGAAATTAGTATTCAACTACAGTACAGAGTTAATTACCAGATTTAACAAAAGAGAATAGGATTTTCCTTTGATCAAGTGGGTTTTTTAGAGTATTCCTATATTTTATTTTAAGGGTGTGCTATATATTCCTTTTAGTGTACCCAGACTCAGTAAGTAACTACCCCAAAGTGAAACTATTGCTTAAAGCTAAATTGGGGGATAAGCACAAGAATCCGCATTTATAGGAAATCCAATGGTTGTAGGTTCTAAAGGCGGACTTATATGAGATTGTTTAAAAAACTGGAAATACTCGTGTAGTCAGGCCTAGGGTCGTGTATTAATACACTTTTTTGAGGCTAATATATCTATATCTGCGGGATTTACTAGTATCTTCATAAAGGGCTTGCTAAACCTCTTTCTTTGCCATGGGTTAATTTATATCTTTCCGGAAGGTTGCTTATTCACAAACGGTAGTAATAACGCTGCCATGTATGTCGTGGCCACTGTTCTGGATGCTTTAGAGTTGAAATTTCTTTACCTAAGTAGGTTTTTTAATCAAGCCCGATAACACAGATATAAAGGTATGAATATCCGGATATTAGAAAGGCATCCTTAAATGATAAGACAGTCTTAGTTTTCTTGGAATTAACAAGGGTACTCTTAGTCGTGTTGTGAAAAAGTTACTCAGTTTTTGGTACAATTTAAAGAAGGATTCCTGGGCGTTTTCTAAAAGTATCTAGAGAAGCAATTCCGTCCGATTAGAGTTTCTTCCTTTTTTTTTAACAAGAAACCCGATGTTCTCTTAGCGAGAAGAGGCAAGAAAGAGACCCTATTCTAATGTATATTAGTTAAACCCTTATCTGAAATATTTAACCTAAAGCAGGAAATGAGGTAAGCTTGCTTAGTAGTGCATAAATACGTCCATCTTACCGAGTCAAAACCCTTTTTAGTTAGGAGGTTAACTCATTATGGTATATCAAGGTAGTCATACTTACACACTTAAAAGATCAAATTCACTTGACTTACTAGAAAATATTCTTTTGAAAGCCTCTTAACTTTAGGAATTGCAAAACCTGAAACATAGGAAACACGCCAGCCAACAAACTTCCCTATTTCCTAAACACTTAATACTGTAAGCACAAAAAAAAGCACGCAAACTCATAAGATTTCCTAAAAAGACATTCACTGGAGCTTAAGCCTTGGAATTCCTAAGCCCTTGACTTGACTACAAGTAGACACTCCTTATACAGAAAACAGACCCGCTTAATGAAACCTGGAACAGAGAGTCCCGTTATAGAAAATACAAAACCTTTTCTTTCAGTATAATGACTTTCCAAATCCTAGAGGAATCCACATTCACTCGAATAGGGCTAAACTGACTCTCTTACTATTTTGAGTATACAAAAACTTTGAGCTAGTAGGGAGTATAACAAACGTTCTTTTAGTGTTAAGTTTTATACTGCTATGATAAAGTACGGCTGTGCTAAGGAACTTTGCCAAGTAAGTAGTATATCACTAGTAACTGAATTCTGAAATGCGTGTAATTCTATCTAAGGGATCCAATATAAGGAACCCCGGGATAAATGTGTGCTAAAAAGGAGTGAAAAGGATAATTATCGAGACACCATTAGTTCCATTCTACTTATGACCCTTTCTTGTACCCTTTTATCTTGGCTATACTATGGAGTAATAAATATATAAGGGAGCTCGTTAAAACATCTACCAAGCGTTGGTCTATTTATATAAAGAGAAAGCCTTTTGAAAGATAGGGACATACCCCCGGGTCCTGTGATGCGAGGGGTTAAAAAGAAGGAAATTGAAGTTGCTTGGTTGTATATCGACTCGGATTAAGAAATTAGGGTAGGTAGAAGTTCTATAGCATAGACTAAGAGTAAGCTAAGGTGCATCCCTAAAAACTTTTAGGGTTCGGTTGGATATTTTGAGGATATCTTGGCAAGGTGTACTTATACTGGTTGTATTTAGAGGTATAGGAAGTTTACAAACTTCTATTTAGGTTAGGTAAGAGTTTTATTGTAAGGGCTACCGTGTTATGTACCTTATTTTTTTAATTGAATTTAGTCAGTAAGTCCTTAATTTGTGGGATGAATTACCTTACTGAAAGCCTTTTTAGTCCTGTACCTTAGAAGCTTTTCTAGGACACAATTTAAGTGTGAATATTTTCATTGTGTAGAGACGTATAAACTCTTAGTTGAAGAAAGTGTTTAACAATCACCAAAGCCATTTATTATGGCGGTTAACCGCTCCTTGAATTTAAGAGAATCCTATGCCATGAAGAAAGTACAGGGTACTTTTGGGGTAAAGCTAATGTCATATCATTTAGTACAGTTTTTCAGGATTTTGTTGCTCTATATCGAGCATTCCTAGTCGTGGAACCCGAGGGAGTACTAGGTATGGAAACTGGTATTCAAAAGGTGTAAGCAATAGCAATAGATATGCAAGATATGCATGCTTTTGTCAAGGATATAAAAATGAATTTACTTAAAAAAAAGTAGGTAGAAAGAATGTGTTTCAGTTATTATAGGGCACTTCCATCCTATTTCCTATTTGGTTAAAGCCCTTGGTATATAAGGCGACTGGAGTTTCCCTATATCAAGATAGCTGGCATTTTTTCTTAATTTCTTGTCTGTATTCCGGGAATCTTAGCATTTAATTACTTTTATAATTATTTATAAAAGCTTCATAAGCTATTAGTGTCGGTACAATCAAAGGGGGGGGCCAGCCATAAGGACTTGTTTTGAAACTTTCATAGCAGTGTTTACCATACTGAAAACGAAATTCCTGGGTTGTGAGTCATTTATTAAAAGAGCTAAGCTTTCTTAAGCTATACTATTCGTCCGTTAAAGTCCTTTAAGAAGTAAATACTACTTGGGAGATACCCGAAGTACTTTATGAGAGTCTACTAAAGAGTCTCATTTTTCCCTGGATAAAAAATTCAATCTAGGTAAAATTATCAGAAATAAAGTTGTTAGTTGTTCCTTATAAAGCAAGTAGTTCCCGGTTAAAGTTCGTTTGGGGGCAGGCTATATATACAAGGGTCTGGGTTTTACAATGGGTACTGGGTATTTTTCTACTTTGTCCGAGTCAAACTTGAGGGCTAAGAGCCTAAGTTAATAAGTGTACTAGAGACCCTGGTTGTGATAAACAGGGAAGTTACTTCTGTCCAAGACCTTCTTTTTAAACGCCAAGAGCCTGGACTTTGTAGTATTTATTAGGTAGGGCGCCCCTCTCAAGTTATAAAAATACGACTTTCTATACCACTAGTACTTAACTCTTCTTTAATATTTAATACAGGAAAGCACTATACTTAAAAGTCTAAAATACATCGACCCTTTTCCCCGATAGAACCTTAAAATAACTTCTATCTATTAATTTGCTCGGACCTCTCACGGCTTTCTAAAATACCCAGTAGGGGCTCCTTTTATACAATTTGTACTTGATCAAGATTTCAGAATTAAAGTAACATGCCGAAATGCAGGACTTTACGTTTTTTTTTTAACTTATAAGACAATCTTTTCTTTTTAACTCCCTTATTATCAGGACCTGAAATTAGATATAGAAAGCATTAAATGCCCAAAAAATTTTTCAATGTTATAACGAGCTCAATAAAGAAACCTAGAAGATATCTCAAATTCTTTTTGTAAGCTCAACTCAAATAGAAGGGACTTGAACTTACGTCTTTCTTATTAGGATTTTGCTTATCTGGAATTTATTACTACAAATTGTGTGTATTAAAAAAAAAACCTTCTGTTGCTTTGGCCACGGATCGCCTTTTGGTTAGGTAACTCTGCGCAGGATACCTCTCAAAATCCGGTACAAATCCAGCTTTGACAAGTAAAATATAAGATAAGAGGACGCACCCATTTTGAGCCTTTAACTAAATACTATAATATAAGGGTCCTATTCTAGTTTATATTCCTATGTCAGCTCAGAATAAAAATTTTTTTTTCAACGGAGCTGCCTCTTTATTTCCTACTTATTTAGGGCTTTTGAAATAGGTATAACTTGAAATGAAAGATAGCTAACGAAGCAAAGAAGATTTGATCTTGTACTTAAAAGCAGAAACTAAGAAGCAGGGATCTTAATAGGTATTCAGTGATTTCAGTATTTGAAAAGCCTTCGGTCGCCTTAGTTTCTCTTGTAAAAGTTCTGAAACTATTCCTACCTAAATTCTTAGAAACCTCACCTATGAAAACTAAGTTTATAAAGGATCACTCATTTAGGTAGTAAGGGAGTCTTTGGAAACGAGATCTTGGAGTTATTGTGTCTTATTACACAACAAGGAAAACTTTTTTTTTAGTTTGAAGGTAGTTCCTGATAGTGAATAAACTAAGGCTTTGGGCCTTCTAAGTACGAAAAAGGGTACCTATTCTTGATAAAGGCAAACAAAATAAGCCTGAATACTACACCAAGCTATTTAGTAGGGATTCTACATATTCTTGCTTATAAAGTTTTTTTTCTCGCATATTTTTCTCTACAGCTACTACTATCAAGAAGTTTGGACTACCTTCTTCTCAGAAGTGAATAAAAGGCCTTTTCAATATCCATCCGTATATTTTAACAAAGTTTAGCTTCAAGTTACCCTTACACAAGCTCCGGACTCCTATTGCCTTATAAGCTCCTTTTTGGCTCTCAACTGCTAGAAATTAAGACGCTGACTCAATAAACTTAAGTCTATTCAGAGGAAAGTAAGTTCTTGGGCGGGTAAGTCCTAGCTCAAGTATAGGTATAGAGGGTTTCCCTTATTAAGAGAAGACTATTGACAAAGCGCTCCTTGTGAGGTTGAGTATTACTGCTGTTGATTAAGAATTTCCTAGTTTTTTTTTTATAATGCCTGGCTCTGTTAACTTCCCAATGGCTTAAGCTTTTAGGAGTGTAATAACTTCTAGTAGACTCTATTTTTTATATTTCATATAGAAATTCCAATTTAGAAGTCCTTTTCGTTGTAAGCCCCGAATCCTGTCCTGAGAAAGTAAATAAAAAAAGCATGGTAAATATTGACTCTGGGAGCCCTTTTTTGGCATAACAACTACCTCAGTGACCCCTCGTGATAAAGGAAAAATATTCTATATATAGTAACTTTAGTGTTGTTCTTATTAATCTGTATTCATTGCCCTTCCCAATTTCTAGAAAGACTAAAATAAAGGGTGGGATTCTTAGTAAGGTATTAATATAAAGAACTACAGTAATATAATAAATAAATAAATAGGGTATAAAAGTAGCTTTTTTTTTTAATAATTTAAACGGAATTCCTCCTACATTTGTTTAGTGTTTAGTACGGGACTCCTTTTGGCTGAAAAAAACGTATAGATAGATATAGCAGAATTTTTTCAAGTGTATTTTATTCTGGAAGCTACTCATGAGGGTATAACTACACTAAACTTAACCTATTACAAGGAAATTGTTGAATATACAAACTTCCTGTATGTATACTGATTCTAGTGATAACCGGCTTTCACAAAGGATTAAAAGGAAATATAACACAATACTTGTACTTTTTTTTTGTTTAAAAGTATGCTAGAGTCAAAGGTTCCTCAAATTAGGGTTTGATGGAAACATTAGTCCTGCTTATTATAAATATGGGTTCTGAAATCTTATAAAAAAGTATAGCACCAGATAACTAAATCCTCTAGAATTAAGTGATTAATTTAGTCTCGTTTTTGGGCCAGGCCAAGTGTAGGTTTCTATTATATATATCTAACAGGGGTCTTTTACAGTACAAAAGTGCTTATTTACTTATCTTTTCCTGTTACTGCCAGAAGCAAAACAATTAAAATGTAATACAGGCGTCGGTATCTCTTTGTAGGCTACCAATTACAAACCAGGTTGAGATATCCGGTGCCAAAGAAATTCCCTCCTAAAACAAGCAATAAATTCTATTGAAGATTTTACCATGCGCAACACCCATACATATTGCCCTCGATTAGATTAAGAGGGTGGCTGTTATTGATCTTATTTTTAGGCCCTAATGTTTCCTACTTCTACCTAGGTTAGTTAAGGGGCTTAGAATTCTATGCCTATTAGCTATTTCTCGGTACTGAGTTAAAAAAGTCTCCATAAGTTTGTATTTTTGGGGACTCCGGGAAAGCATTTTCAGTCAGTCAATATTTAATAGAAGCATCTGTTCTAGTAATCTAGTAATAAGGAGAAAGTTAGTTTTTAAGAGAAAAGCGGCGGGATCTTGTAGAAGAATAATTTAGAGATACCCATACTAGAATTTAGTATAAACCTGTATAATAGATGCCTGTAGGAGAACTCCCTGGGAAATTTAAGGGCCTTTATTGTAGGTATAAGAATTCGTTGTAAGGTTCGGTAAAAACGAATAATCTACATGCAGGTACTTTAAAGTCTGTTATAGGTGTTTACGAAAAAGGGCCATAACGATCCCTTAATTACAAAGGGCTCTTTCTATTAGATAAAGTATTTCATCAACTTGTTTATTCTATAAAAGGACTAGATTAAGAAAAGAATTCCTTGTTCTGTTTAACGTGCGTGTAGACTCCCGTACCCTAAATTTCAAGATAAAAGGTCCCTAAAAAAGTGTATACCATAAATAGATGGAAGAGATTTCTAAATATAAGTCATAAATAAAAAAAATCCTTTATCTTTATTGCTTACAAGTCTAACTAATTAGTAGGATAGAAAATTCCCTATTTTACAAATAAAGGCTGCTTTTTTTCTCTTTTCTTTTGAACGTTAAAGCAAGGCTAACCAGGATATGCCAAAGCTAATATTTATCCTAGATGCT